>VXBL01000629.1:1041129-1051822 GCA_013400195.1 Aramus guarauna
CCCCAAAAAAAAAAAAAAAAAAAAAAAAAAAAGTACAGATTTTAAATCCTTTTGGTTCTAGACACTTGCCTAAATTATCCTTAAAAAGAAACAATATCTCATTTGGTTTATGAAATGCTAGGTATTTTGGTTTGGTTCAAATCATGTTATTGGGTAGTGAGAAAAAAAGGTTATAATAAGAAGGAATCTGTCTTCATCCAAAAGCTATAGTAAAGCTGGAGTCTGTCCACAATGTAATTTTTCACTGTCCTATGTATCACACTTTCTGGTATAAGGGATTTTGCAGCCAAATAAGGTAGTTCAATTACTTTGGGGAGAATGCATTATTTATTGACCAAAAGGTCAAAGTGGACCATGTGATGCGGGGAATTTTCAGGAGGAATGATGATCGTTTGTCAAGAAAGAAGAAATGTACATTGATATGTGAAGTTATTATGCTTCTCTTGATCACAATTTGACCTTTCTCTTGCTAGAACTATACATCACCCTAAGGGAGAGGAAAGCTGTACACAGCCCACAAACAGGCAGGAGACTTAAGGTGATGATTAGAAGAGCTAAAATGAATGGATAACCAAGAAAAAAATGGGCCATTTGTGCACACAAACACACATGTGCTTTAAAGGATACAAGACAGTTTTATTACAGAGATTGGGTCATATGTAGTCTTTTCAAAATTTGAAGATTTGCATTAAAAAAATAGGAATGTACTTTTTTAAAAAAATAATCTTATAGCAAACATTTCAAAGTATGGCAATTCACAGACAACATATTAATAAAATTAACTGTTCTACTAAGTCCAGCTTCTTATGTTAACCAAGGAGATGGCAGGTTTGTGAAAGGTGGAATAATCCACAGAGAGAGAAAAGCAATTTTATTTTGGGACCTAATGGAATACAGAGATTGTGCATGTGGCAAAGGTAAGAACAAAATACATCCTCTGTTACAATTAAACTTGCAGCACACTATTCCAAAGACAGGTTGGGGAACCCAGCATAAAAACATGTAGTTGGTGTGTAGAAAGACAAATAGAATTTGTCAATTTGGAAACAATTTTTTTTCAGTTTCCTATGAGTTTCAAGTCACTTCAGAGATGTCCTTCATTTTAAACTCATGTAGAGATGCCAAAAGTAGCCAGTGTTGAGAAATAAATGATGAATTTTTAAATCCTCCCTTTAGGTTATGCAAATTTGTAGCAACAGGAATCATGGGAGGTAGAGATCAAAAGCATCTACCAATGCATGTGTACATAGTACAGATGTTACTTCATAAAATTTTTGCATTCTGCTGGTGGGTTGACCCTGGCTGGCAGCTAAGCCCCACACAGCTGCTCACTTGCCTCCCCCCACCCGCCCGGCCCAGTGGCCTTACCCTAACGCTCACAGACACGGTTACAGATAAAGGCTATCCTGCAGTATAGATGGAGTTTATCCAACTCTGTGCCTAAGGCTGCAGTTCTTTCTCTCCTGCTCAGGTATTCTGGCAAATTGGTATATGTTTCAGAAAATTATCAACGAGTGAAATATAGCACTGGGGAGTATTCATCATTAAAGGACAGCAATTGGGGTCACATATTAGAGTTATTTTCCCTATTAGTTGGTTCTATTTTCAAAGCCAAAAGTCCACAGAAAACCACTCTTTCCCAGCAAGCATCTTCTTTCTAGGACTGAGATCCTAACCCAACAAAGTTAGTGGACAGTATATATTTTGTGTAATGTATTCAAATTGCAATTTAGAACCTTATCAAGGAAGATAAAGATCTGATTTACCCATGTTAAAAAAATTGTTATTCACATGCAGATTGAAGAACAGCCTCACTGCTTAATGTACTGACAAGCATATTGGTGGTTAAACACTGATACTGCACCGAATCCTTCATTTCACTGGAGCTGTTGGTGATCAAACTCCCTTCTATTAAACTATTGTGACAATCACTTTCAATGTTGATTTCAATTCCATTGTGAAGCCATCTCAGGAAAAACAGAAAAAAAACTACTTAAGCATTTTATAGCCAAAGGCAGGCATCAAGTTTAGTTCACAGAACCTCGTAGAAACAGCTATTGCTGAGGATGAGTGCCATTCACAGACAGCTTGTGCAGTAACCCATTACTTAGGCAAAACTTTGGATGGAGACATTCCACAATGCATGCCTGACAAAAGCTAAGCTTTTCTAAGAAAGGCAAGTTAAAAAAGATCTTCGACCTCTGAGGAGAAAGCATATTCATCATCTTGTCTATGCTGAATCAAATTAATAAACCTTTTGTTTGTTAAACTATTGTCCATAAAGGCTTGGAACTTGAAATCTGTATAGCAGGTGCATCCTTTATGTCAACAATGTGACTTTTACTGTGCTTATGATAACCGAAGCTTCAATTCATATTTTATTATTAAAGCCTTAGGCCCAGATGAACTTAAGAGAGTTAGCAGTGCTGTATCTGCGCTGTATAAGAGCAAGGAACCTTTCTTTTCCATTCGTCTAGCATTTGTTCTTCTGGGCCCAAGAAATGGGGAAATCTGATTTAAATACAGAAAGCAGAAATGCCAGGCGTGTGAAGAGTAGGGAGGCAGATTTATACACGTAGGTTGTTGGTTAATAAAGGATGTTGGCAATGGATAAAGAAAAAAATATATTAGCTGGACCAGGATACATGAAATTTGGAGAAGACTGGGATTGGAGAGACTGGAATTAAGTGGAGGCTAGCCAAGGGTGATGCCTGGCAGCCACCAGGTAAATGGAAGCTCAGATCAGATGAATAGTTGGCAGAAGGAATACTAGGTCTTTGGAATAATCTCCTGGGAAGGTGCATTATCTCAATTAAAGAATAACAATCCACATAAGATGACTTCTAAAGTTTGCTTTTGTGTCAAACTGTTAAGACTAGAAATTGCTAAAAGAATGTTTCTGATGTTGCAAAGGAGAGATAAGCAGTGTAACAGGTATCACAAATCTCTGAAAAGTGTCACATGGCATAGATATTATGATGCACAGACATTTCCTTCATCACTAGTTTGCAGTCATTCTGCAATTTCAAAGTTGCCTCAGGAAACTGCCAAGCACTTCCAAGCTTCACCAGAGTTCAGCAAAGACTAGAAGACCTTGGCAACATCTAGAGAGGCAACTTTAATGAAGCAAAATGATTATCAGTACACTCTTTCTCATTAATGTTCATGGTGAATGAAGTACAGACAGCAGAACTCAGCTGAAGAAGCTTTGTATTTTTTCTTAATCCAAAGGTCAGAATTGCCTGAATTAAGATGAACTTTAAAACTACCATTTGCCCCTTTCATAATGATTGAATTTTTGATCACAGAGGACCTCTGCCTCATTCAATATAAGAAATGAAACACTGTTGACAGTATCTTTATATTGCAAGGGATAGTAAGAAAATGTCTGTAGGATTCATTATGTAATTTATAAAGAGATTTATATATAGCAGAGCAAAAAAAGAAATAGAATTTTTCATCCTGAATAGTTTATTCATGATTTAAGATTTTGAATGAAATCATGACAGTTGACTCTTTTTATTATCATTTTACATTAAATAAAAAACATAAATTAATTGATCCAGAATGGATGGAGACTTAGAAAACATCAAAATGACATATTTTGCTATTTGCAAATGGGTAATGAAGCAAAATTCAGTTTGCTTTAATGAGCTGACTACACTTAGTTTCATTTTTCAGTTAAATTCAAAGCTAAACTTTGTTTTTGTAATACTACCCCAAAACTTTGGAGCTGACTATATACCCCAGAACCCATCCTGAATGATTGCATTTTCCTTACTTATCCAAGCACGTGAGAGGAAAACCAACACTGAATTGTATAACATGTTTTCTTCTAGATATCCTGACAGATCTGGGAAGGCAGAACCCCAAACATAATACTTAAAAAGGGCAATAAGCTGATGGGGAACCTCAACATTTTTCTTGAAGACAGAAAACATTTCAAAATATTTTAATTTGGCTTAAGCAGAAAGTAAGTAATTTTTATGTGCCTTTTCTATCAGAAAATGGTACTAATGAAAAATTTCCAACCAGCTTACGTACCTTCTAAGTAAAATAGGAAATGCAGTGCATTTGTTGACTGCATTCCAATGTGGAAATGTAAAAATAGTTGGACCAAGAAAGAAAGGGGGTGGCATAAATTCCCCAAAGAGAACATTTCCACAGTATTAATGAGGTTGTTTGGGAGGGCTGAACACAGGGATCCACTCTTTTGGTGGGAATTCATGCCTTTTCATGTGCATATCATATTTAATGGACTGAGAGCTCTTCAACAGTGTGTAGAACTAACAGATATAATATTTTATCAGTGAAAAAATTAGCAAATATGCAAAAGAAATTACCCAAGGAATATCCATAAGGAAGAATTTAACAGTAGTTTTCATCCTACTATAATGAGTTCATGCTATTCCAGTTTGAAGAGTTTCTGGCCACTTGTTCCTGATCCCACGTTACATGTTTTAGTTATGTCTGTGCCATTTGGGGAGGTTGTGCCATGCATTAGATAAGTCTAATGAATCACATCTGTTACAAAGAGGCAGATTCAATGCTGTTGTGCTGGGGATATCTAAAGACGGTACTGCCTCTGAATTTCTTCCAGTCATAGAAATGCAGGTTCTGTAACTGAAATAAGTCAAAGTGGAGTTCATTTAGAATGTTAAAGAATCCACAAGTGAAATAAATGTAATGGGTAAAAAATAAAATGCAGAGCTGATGATTGCCACATATGACAAAACACAGCAATGAGAGTCCTTATGCTCCCTCTGTAGGTGAAGAATGACTCTATGAGAAAAGATAAAGAGAGTCTGGAAAAAATTAATTAACCATATGTTCCCCCAGCCCTTCTATATCACTGGTAATTTGTATAAAATATGAGCAGAGTCAGATATGGCAAATGGATAAGGTGACTGCAGCATACTACTCCCACCCGTAAGTGGACAGTATTAATAAACTGAACTCTCAGAATCACAGGTGTGGTTTAACATATCTGTATAATAGATAACCGGGGCATAATACTCTCTACAAGAAAACAGGCAAGAGAAAATGGTTACAAAAGAGTAAGATGGTGGACTCGGGAGTGAAAACATTCCAGAGTTGGTTCAGCTATGGTGTCCTATATTGCATAGTCATGTCATCTAATGTGCATGTTCTTCACTGATTTCTCTATAAAATGAGATAGTATTTTCTAGCTTTATACTAGTTGTGTTCAGAAAAAAAATCAATTGAAGATTTTGATCTTGTCAGCTGTTACAGACACAAGTCATAAAACTAGACAAAGGAGCCCTCCAAATGGATAGCTACAGTGCACAGAGAACATAATTTTTAATTTCACAAATGGTTTTGCCTTTATTCACTTCCACTTATGCTTTTTCCTTATACAGAATCAAAAACAATTAAGAAAACCATTTAGGTCATGGACTTGTTTCTGTTTTGTTGTTTTCCAATGCAAACTGACTCTCAGAATGGGATTGCGATGGACGTATATTCTGAAAAATTAAAAAACATAGAAATCTAAAATATGTAACTGTATGTGGAGATTCTAATGAGCTTGACAATCAAAGATACTTTCTCCTCCTTAGAATCAGCAGGAAAAATCACATCACGTGGGCTCTTATACAAACACCAGCATATAACTGACACTTTCTGGGGAAACAGAAGTGCTATAGTTTTGGAAGTTTCAACAAATGTTGATGTATTACAGGTTTTAAAATGTTGTAGCATGCTAAATTATCTTTGTTTTCCAGAGATTCAAATTACATTACTTCAGATGCTATGTTAAAAAGTAATAGTTAACAAAAAAAGCCTCAAAACAAAACAAAAAGTTAAGGAGGAAATACTATTACAGTAACAATAAAGTAGCATGTTTTATTCTACAGCTGTACATTAAAATGGCTTTCTTATCAGACATATTTTGGCCTGAAGTCTAATGAGCACCTCAAGAGAATTATGACAGCTAGAGGAATTAACCTCACTTGCAGAGAGTCAAGTAAACAAAAATCCTCCTTCTGTTTGCAGCAACTCGTATCACAAAGAACTAAGACACAGTTTTCCCCTTTATGTCAGGGAGCTGCTAAGAAAAATCACTTGTTAAATCAATGATAGCAACTGGTGGCTATTATCAAATAATATACATCAAAATCTGACATTTCATTTTCCTCCACTGTCTTCTATAATTTTGGCATATATATGTATCTTCATATGAATTTACATTTCTGGACAAGAGAAGCTGAACAGATCCATAGAACACATCGATGACTCCAATTCATTCATAATGTGCAGAGTGAAGTGTAACCTTCAGAAAAGCAAAAGGTTGCAAGTGTAGCATTCCTGATCATGTAAGTCGGAATAACTAAAATGCTCACTATTCAATAGAAAACTGTGGAATTTTAATCAACTGAGACTTGCTCAAAACTCTTGAATCGTTTAGTCTCATAATGCTCACCAAATTTAGAGCACTTGGCTATGGATTTGGGTAAGGGGGTATAGTTACATTGTCCTACTAGTTGCAATGAAACATGGGAGCAGGGTTTTCTCTGTCAATTTTATGGTTTCACATGTTCACATCATAAAAGTCCTCCAAGGAGTACTGAGGTAAGCATGACACATTAAGAAGTTCATAATAACATGATGTATCTGTAGAATCTAGTGTTAGGTTGGCCCCCTATAAGTGTCCCACTAATACCAGCTTGAAGTAAACAAGATGCATCTGAGGAAAACCTCATTTAGCCATTTTGGAGTTTGGTCATTGACATCTCAGAATGATTCAATGCATTTATCTACTAAATCCACCCAACTTCAATCAGATGTCATGGGTTCACAGTCTGAAAACTGTGATCTTTGCCATACTGCAAATAGTTTCATGAAGTTTGGCTGGACAGGAAAAGGTGAGTGGGACTGCAGGTCTTGATACACAGAAGAAAGATTTGGTATCTGAAAAAGGATGAGAAACATGGGAAACACAGATGATATATGATAGTTCTGAGATGCAAATTTAAATGTTCTTAAATTCCGTGACATTTGGGGTTTCTCGATGCTTTTATCATCATATCGTGAAAAGACCGCATGGAAACCTATTAGGCAGTTCATCCGTTCTTTTTAATCACTAAACACTTACTAAATGAGTTTCAGGTTTTTTGTCTTATTACACTGCTAGTCAAATGTGGATTTTGAAAATAAGTTTATTTTCAAATATGTATATTTTTATCGGAATACATTCAAATAATTAGCCCATCAATTTGTAAAGACAACAAATCAAAGCAATAGCAATGAGTTTTCTGTTTTGCATCATTTTCATGGTTTTTAGCCCTTTTTGCGGGACTGTGTAAAGACATGAGGATTGCTGTCTGTATATTAAACATTAATGTTCTGCTTAGGTGCATTGTTTCAGTTGGGCTTCTTGGCAGAAATCTCTTTTCTGGGACAAATATCTGCATTATTTTCAAAAACCACAATAAGTAATTTCTGATAAGTGCTTATATTAGAGAAGTTAGAGTAACTCCAGTACTACGATTTGAGCACTACACCTGAGGTCACTGCCACAGAGGCAAAGGAATCAGCTGGCAAAACTTGATCTATGCAAGGAAAATGTGTTATAATTCAGTCACCTGCTTCTCACACTGCACAAGAAAGAATACTGATGAATATGGGCATAAATAATCAGGGCGCTCGTCAAGCTAGAGTTTAGAAAAATCAAGAATTAATGAATGAATGCAAACCTAAATCTTGATTTTAGATTTAGGTGCTGTCCCATGCAGATTAATACGTATATGGTTAGGGAGTATTCATGAACACTGACAGTTTTATCTTCTCCCTAGAAGTGACTCTGTAGACAAAATATGTTGTTATATTCTAGGACTGCTAGAAAAGAAAGGGAAAAAATGCAATGCTATCTAGATGCCAGTGTCACTAGTAATAGAGGTGTTCTTTATATCTGTAGTGTTTGCACCAGTAATATTGAAAGGCTGTGTTGTACTCTTGGGGAAAAAATGTATTCTTTGGGTGAAGGCTGGCATTCTTAATGGTAGTGGTCAAATGGACAATTTTCTTATGAGGAATGTGAAAAACAAGTTTTTCTTCTGTCTGCAGTGAAGACAAAAGTAATAGAGAAAGTTCAGTGCATGAACATTATTTTCCTAAAAGATGGAAAGATGAAGTTAGTTATTTATCTGAATTTCAGATGGAGTGTGGGGTACTGGCAGAGATTATACAGAGACTCAAAATCAACATAATAATGAGGGAGAATGTTCATCAGTTTGTAGCTAAATTGACTGAACTACTTTTCAGCTAGATCTTCTGGACTGTAATAGAATAATTGAAGAAAGGAGTCTATGCTGAAGAGACCAAAGCACTTACTGAAAACACAAGACATAAATAAATCATAAATTATTAGGCTTAATAAAGGGGTAATTAAATAAAATGCAATGGGGTGTGATATGTGATATGCAAGAAGTCATGACAGATCACCTAGTGATGCCATTTTAATTTAAACTCCAGTGACAGTCTAGAAACCAGAAATCTTAAGTGTTCTATACCTTGTCTCTATTTCAAAGGCAATGAGGGAAACACACTGCAGATGCAAACATTTCATTTGAATACTTTCAGAAATATTTAATGTTATGCTTATTTTTTTCCCCAATTAAATTACTGGGTGGCTTGTAACTAAAACATTTATTTTTTGTATAAATAATTCTAATAAAAGCTGAAATAAAATGAAGCCTTCAGTAGTTGTATTAATGATAGACACATTTTAGCCAACATATAACATCCCATTAAAGGTAACAGGAAACACTAGAGTCTTCCAAAATTGACCTAGAACACCACTTGAGGCTTACTGTATTCTGTTTGCTATGTAAGTAAAGCTATATTGAAACTGTGGGACTTGAGAACATTTCCCAGAAACCAGTGCACAATGTACTAACGTTGCAGTTTCATGGTAGGATGAGTCTCAGGGATGTAGAGCCCAATTTCCCTTTCCCTAATACAGGTTTTAGTAGTGTGGGAGGGTATTACAGCCAGAGAGAGGAGTGAGAATATGTGAGAGGAACAACTCTGTAGACACCAAGGTCAGTGCAGAAGAAGGGGGAGCAGGTGGTCCAGGCGCTGGAGCAGAGATTCCCCTGCAGCCTGTGGAGGAGACCACGGTGAGGCAGGCTGTCCCCCTGCAGCCCGTGGAGGATGATGGTGGAGCAGATATCCACCTGCAGCCCATGGAGGACCCCCACACTGGAGCAGGTGCAGTGACCTCATGGGAAGCCCACGCTGGAGCAAGCTCCTGGCAGTACCTGTGGCCCCGTGGAGAGAGGAACCCATGCTGGAGGACTGCACCCCATGGAAGGGACCCACACTGGAGCAGCTGGTGAAGAACCACAGCCCATGGGAAGGACTCATGCTGGAGAAGTTCATGGAGGACTGTCTCCCTTGGGAGGGACCCCAGGCTGGAGCAGGGGCAGAGTGTGAGGAGTCCTCCCCCTGAAGAGGAAGGAGCAGCAGAGACACTGTGTGATGAACTGACCACAACCCCCATTCCCCGTCCCCCTGTGCTGCTGGGGGGGAGGAGGGAGAGAAATGGGGAGTGAAGTTGGGCCTGGGAGGAAGGGAGGGGTGGGTGGGTGGAGGTGTTTTACATTTTTTTTTATTACTCATCAGTCGACTCTGATTTGCTTTTACATTGCCCTTATTGTTTCTGAGGCAGACTTGCAACCTGAGAGAATAACATGTAAACTAAAACATGCACTGCTTGAATTAAAAATGTATCGAATAATGTGTATGGGGTTTAATCAGCCTTTTCAGGAATAGGTGAATGTCATCGATCACTACTTTTAAGGACCAGAGATTTTAAGTAGGTGGGCATGAGGTTCAACGGTCAAAAAGTATACAAGGGTTAAAAGTTCACTTTTAAGTAACTTTAGTGTCATTGCCAGTCTCAGTACATTATTTTAGAATGTTCGTTCATTCAGGAATTCCAAGCTTTGTCCATGTTAATAACAACAACAACAAATAATCATGAGATCTTGAATGTATTCTGCTTAAGGATTCCATTCTGAAGTGGGTTACCATGTGACTTTCACCTGATTACAACAGGGAATTTCTTAATTTATCTTTTAGAAGTATTGCACCACTTTTTAAACATAAATTTAATCACCATTAAAAACCCAGAAACCATTTCCTCACAGTACAGTATAACTGCACATTGATTAATATTCAGAGAGGTTGTTCATGTGTCCACTTAGAAACCAGACTAGAGGTTATTAGAGGATATTAGGATGACAGGATATATGAGGCTTTCAGACAGCCAAAGTAGCAGTGGGTCAGTACGTTGAACACCTGAAGTGCTCCCCAGTGTTTAGACACCATGTTATTTGTCTGTACTGCCGGGCTCCATCTCCCCCTGCCCCAGCCCTGACAGCGAGGAGGAGGCCAAGGGGAGGTGGGTTGGGCTGGGGGTGATGAGGGGCTGTGATGTGACCGCAGCCCCGGGCGAGAGGCTGTCCCCACACAGACAGGAGCAACAGCGGGCTGTCTGTGTCAGCCATCTGCCTCATCGGCCTGAGTTGCCATCTGTCCTACTGCGTTTGAGTCAATCTGAAGAGCAACAGCCCATTTTCCCTGGGCAGACGAGGGCTGGGCCTTCCATCAGCCCTGCACCCCCTCCTGGGTTCTGTGGTGGCTCCGTCCCAGTCCCAGCAGGCAGGAC
>VXBL01000629.1:1052099-1109407 GCA_013400195.1 Aramus guarauna
ACAGGCAGCTGGAAGCTCCTCACAGCCCTGGGCAAGGGGAGCTCGGGGACACCCCCCCTCTGTCTGACATGGACCTTGAAAGAAAGTTTCTGATTTATGAACCATTAGCTGGCTGTTCTGGTTTGTGGGGAGGGGGTTTGGGAATCCTTTTGGGCCTTTCCTTATCATCATTATTTCCTTACTGTATTTATATATGTACGTGTATATAATATATATAATATGCAATATATACACATACACATGTATTCATAAAGTATGTCTATGAATATAGATATTTGTACAGTATTAAAAGAAGCAGCTGCTCAGAATTTGCTGTGATTTCTCTGAATATCCAGTCTTCAAAAAGCTATGCAGATAATCTTGCTGTACAAGATTTCTTTTATTATTGTAGGGCCCACAGTCTGGCCACATTAGTCATGAACAGGTTTTAGAAACAACGAGCTATAGTCACCGTTGCGGTGAGACAACCTTAGCTAAGGGCCAGAGTCCCATCCTACTGCTCACTTACTCGCCCTCCTCAGCAGGACGGGGGAGAGCAGAGGATGAAAAATCTTATTGGTTGAGATAGGGACATGGAGATTGCTGAACAATTACCATCATGGGCAAAACAGACTCGACTTGGAGAAAATTCACTTACTGTATTGCCAATTAAAATAGATTTAGGTAGTCAGAAGCCAAGGCAAAAATGGAAACAACAGCCTCCCCTTTCACAGGCTCAACTTCACTGCTGACTCCTCCAACACCTCCACCTCGTGTGGTGGATGGGGTGGGGAATGGGGTTATGGCGACTACCTCACCGCTCCTCTGTGCCGCTCCTTCCCCTGTCCTGCATGGCGTCCCTCTCATGGTCCCTCTCATGGGCTGCAGTCCTTCAGGAGCTGCTCCAGCGTGGGTCTTTCCCACAGGTTGCACTGTGGATACCTGTTTCACTGGGGTCCTCTCCTTGGGCTGCAGGGTAATGCTTCACCACAGCCTCATCCCCAGGCTGCAGGTAACACCCGCTCCAGCGCCTGGAGCACCTCGTTCCCCTCCTCCTCCTCTCATCTTAGTGCTCACATTGCTCTTTCTCGCTTTTTTCCCCTCAGTCCTCTGCTCCTCCAGCATTTTTGCCCTTTCTGAAATACATTTTCACAGAGGCACCACCGACTTGGCTGACAGGCCTTTATCTCCTCAGGTGGGTCTGTTGGACCTGGCTGGAACCTGCTGCAACCAGACCATCTCTCCTCAGAGATGCCCCTGCATTTTTTTGTCCATTTTTCAAAGGCCTGTTAAGCCCAACTGGAGATGGAATAATTTTCTAAAGAAAAGCTACAAGATACTGTAAAAAGTTATAACTTCCAAAGCAGCTTCAAAGTAGGAATCCCTAACAGTTCTTCCATCCTAAAATATGTATTTGACTCCGTATGCAACCCCTACTCAGAAAACTATGTACTTGATATATCACAGGCCAAACCAGATGCCTAATGATCTGTCAGTCCTGAGTATTAACATGTTAAGGATATATTAAGAAAGTTGAAGCAGTTGCAGATAAGACCATATAGGTTGCTGAAATATGCATATCAGCAGTCTGTATTAAAACAAACAAAAAAGGAATTTCATTTTAATTTGTTCTACAAAATGATAGACATTTTTTCTAAAGCTGGATCAGGTTTTAGTGTCACTCAGTACTACACTTGGTTTTGAATTTCTTCTTTCCTGGTTTGCTTTCAGTTTGTGCTTGTTGTATGCACTTGAGGTGATGACTCTAAAAGGCTTTCTGATTAACCTTTGTTACCATGGAGACAAGCAGTAACCTGTTCAGTATATTCAGAATTTTTTTTTAATGATTTGGATGTATAAATAATCAGTCTGCTTTAAAAAAAAACAAACAACCCATTGCTTTCTTCAACTAAAAGCTAGAAACACTGCTTTGCAGCTTAAGAACTGAAAAAGTAATTAACCTCAGTGTTCATATTTATTTTATTAGGAGGTACTATAATACAAATACTAATTTAACACATGAGAAATAAGGAATGAATATCTATTTTTATATCCCTATAACCTGTCAAAATATAAAGTTTTCTTTAAAATAATAATAAAGAAAAAAAACCTAATTCATCACAAAAAAGGTGTTCCAATGATTAAATCTGTGTATATCAGATCTTAACATTATTAACAAAAGTGGCTGCCATTTACAATATATTTTGCGTATTTAGAAGCAGACATACATATACATATTTGTACATCTACACACAGAGACATTACATTGTATTTGAAAAGCATGTTTGAGTTAACTTAAAAGGTAAGAGACTGAGACTTTCCTTTTTCCAGGTAAGTTCAGGCAGATACACATGCCCTGATGGATGTACACTGATTCCAGCATGCTGCGTGCTGGAGCAGCATACTACCCATGTATAATTGAGTTTACACTGCAAAAGAAATCAATTTCCAGTCTTATATTTTTAAGTTTTTGTTTTCCCAAGTAGATTTATTTATTTGATTATCTGGCAAGGTAGAACAAGCTTTTCCTATCACTAGAAAATGTTCTCTGTTCTGTGACCAGAAACAAACATCTCTCTTCTAAATAGTTTACAATATCTAAACTGCATGCCACATCAGTCAATATTCACCAATATTTTTTAACAATGAGAATTTTTTAGGAGTGTTTGTCTTTAATTCACACCACTAAATGCTGAACCTAGAAGATGGTATGGAACCAGGAACCCTCATTCAACAAAAATTAGATTCAGACTTTGGACATCTTGAGGTGCAGTGATTTTAGTTGTGAACTGGACCCTGGTCTTCCTTTTCTTCTGAAAGATACGAAACCAAAGATGGAAGGATAAAACCAGTTAAGGTTAAGTTCGATTATCTTTACTGCAGCACTTCCAAAAGTTCTGGGAACAGTAAGTATGAGAGTTTGCAGTTTTATGATTCTTCAGGAATATGTCATGAATAATTCACACTTTCTACGTGCATTCGTTAGTCATGACTTTACACATTGATGCATAGCTTGAAGGGAACTGTATTGCCTTAACTGTATGTTTACGCCAAGTAATTCCATATAGTTTAAATTCAGCAGTGAGCTGCAGAATAGTTCTTTTAATTTGGGATATCAGGAAACATATGCTAAATTGAGAGTGCAAATTAAATGGCATAAAGTCAGTGTAAGAGAAGCTTTATTAGAAGCTATGTCAGACCTCTTAGCAGGTCTGCTGGGAAATCTGTTAAGAAGTCACTTGAGTACCTGTATACTTAGACAGCTAATAAATGTATTTTGTCTTTTCTTATGGCAAACCCAGCTCCTGAGTGTATGCCATATATTAGATGTTCAGTACCAGATTTTGTCCTTCTAAGACATCAGCAACATTTATTATAGAGAGTTAGGGAACCATAGGGCTTCCTCGTCTCCTTAGTAGACCTGCTGGCTCAGCTCTCCCTGAAACTTGATCAACTTAATTGCCATGTGGAATTATCTGTTTGGCAGTGATTGGGGCCTTAATGAGGAAGGTGTGATTACTGCCTGCAGTGTAATCAGAAGTGAGAGGATGGGAAGGCGAGCTATTTGTGGCATTATTATGACAATAAGGTGGTCAAAACTAACAAACCCACTGCACATCTTAATAAGCTAATGAGAGCTAAAGGCTACTGGAAATGGGTCATATTGGGAATGGGAAGTCCCATTCTTAAGGAGTCAACCCACAGAAAACATGCACTGACTGACATAGGAATTCAGCCGGAGAACAAAATAGGTTTAGTAGAACTTTTTTTTTTTTTTACTGAAGGACCTCCTAGATGAGATAGTACAGTATGGACTGTGCAGGAGGTCAGGGCCCTGGTGACCAGGTTGGATGAAGCTTTGAGCAATTTGAAGGTGTCCCTGGCCATGGCAGGTTGGTTGGAACTAGATGATCTTTGAAGTCCCTTCCAACCAAAACCATTCTATGACTCTATTCTATGATCATAGCAATGCTGTAGGACCTTAAAAAAACCCTTACCCCCCCCCCAAAAAAAAAAACAAACCCAACCAACCAACCAACCAAAAAACAAAACCATTGACAAAAAATAGGAGGGAATGAAAGACCTCAGGTTTAGGCTGTTAATATTTTTATATTCTCTGGTCATTTTCATCATATTTAAATTTGATCTTTATGTTCAGCATTGCCAAGTCTCAGCAGATAAAACCAGAAAATAAATAGAAGTAAAAAGAAAACAGAAAATTATTTTTCTGTAGTTCTTAGATACTGCTATAGTACTGAAGGGAAAACATGTATCTTTGCAGTTGAATTTATAGAATAAAATAAAAACTTTATAGCAAAGAAACAGTCTCCTCTGCCTTCTACAAGATCAAATCCTGGGTCCATTATGCCATAGAGGAAATGTTCCAATAGCTTCAGTTAGATCAAGATTTCCTCACAGCTTTTCACAGTAGTTTTAATATTCAGTAGACCATTATGTCAATCCTCCTCAGTTCTGTTTCATCTCTGTACACTTATATGAAGACATGCAGCAGAAAATAATGTTCATTCATCTTTTGCTGGCCATAGTTACCATGGAGCCGTCAGTCACAAGAGCAGAGCCATCACAGTTCAGGACCTTAAAACATTCACCCTTGCCAGCTGTGATTCATTGAGTTTACAACTCCAGCTCTTGGCCACGGAAAAAATTACATTGCTAAGGTGGAGGCAAGAAATAGTTAATAACCTTCCTGTTTCTGAAAACTAGAAAGGTTTCATGCCAAGTCCCTAAGGAAGTACATCCCTTACTATAGAATTTGAAAACTTCACTATTTCTATTATGCTATTTTTGCTTCATCTGCCTAATTGATAGGTTCATTAAAAAGGAAGACAAAAGATGCAGGAGAATGCAGAAAAAAATTTACATGCAAAAGCAAACACAGTGTATAATGGTCTTGGAAGGTCCCAGTCTCTAAATCCTGGCTCCCCTCTCTCTCCAAGAAACGACTGCAGAATAAGCACTTTCAATGAAGCTTTTCCACAGCACTTCAGGTTTTAGCCAAAGATGGAAAGAATAATTCAGGACTGTATTCCCTTCCACTGAGGCTGCTAATGATGTTTCCCATGAAGTGGAAAGGCTCAGATCTGGACTGTTGTGACTTAGGTATCTCTTAGCCTCGACTGAGTGTTTTAATTACTAATTTCCTAATAGTTGCTGATTCATGTTCCCTTGGCTATTTAAGATGGAAATGGTAATATTTCATTGATGAATAGGAAAGTCCTGGAAAAGCAAATGGATTTAATTCAGTGGATACTCAGGGATGGTGAGAAATTTCCAGCATTAATTCTGC
The DNA here is from genome assembly GCA_013400195.1 of Aramus guarauna. Taxonomy (NCBI): domain Eukaryota; kingdom Metazoa; phylum Chordata; class Aves; order Gruiformes; family Aramidae; genus Aramus; species Aramus guarauna. The sequence goes on from VXBL01000629.1 coordinate 1,057,387, forward strand.
TATCTTTTGGAGGGAAACTTTTCTACTTTTTGCTTCAGAACAGCAGTTTTCTTTTATAAACTGTTCTAACATTTGAGAATGCCATTAAAATAGTTATATAACTATAAAAATAAATCAAAGACACCAGTTTGGATCAAATTGAGAAATCAGGGGGTCTATTCTGCTGAAATGAAAGGAAAAAGTCCATTTTGGCTCAAACCAAATTAGTATCCCCTGCAAACTTTTTCTGTCTACTTGCCAAGTCCTGTGCCAAAATCACAGGACAATGAGTGGGAGCACCTTTTTGCTGTTTCCTATTGCTGAAAAAATATTGGTTGTTACCAGTGAAATCATCCTCCAAACCCTTATTCCTGTTTTGGTAGACACCACACTTAGTTAAGGCTATGAAGAAAAGGAATAAAATTGTTAGAGAAGGCTTTTACCATCTCAATTAGCATAAAAATTTGCAGACTAAGTAAATAACTTTTAAATATCCAGAACTTTCCTAAGGCAGCTGTGAAGCTCTCCCTGTTTCAGTAAGCAACAGAGAGAACTGTAAAATGGCATGATTTGAATATAAGAGGAATCATGAGATCTAGCCCCTTGCTCTGTTTTTACCTGTTGCATTCTGTGGTGAAAGTGTTAAATTTTATGCTTTAAATATAGCTAATTTGACTGAGGATTTTTTTTGTCTTTTCTTTATTTTAGTTACCACCATATGACACCAATTTACCTGAGTATCTGGAAAATATTCAGACTGTTTCTAAGGGAATAAACAGAAACAAAAAACAACACAGAACCTGAATTTGCTACTTCAGTTACTGCATAAATAGTGCTTATTCAGTGTAGACTCTTACGTGCATGATCCAGAGACTGTCATACTGATCAGAAAAACATGTTTATGGAATGTTTGAAAGCAGCTTCCCTAACCTGAAATCAATATGCCATCTATTCAGTCTCAGCAGTGTTCCTACTCCCGGTACCATGTCCAATCAGCAAAGCACTTTTTCCCTGCTGTCTGCATCATGCCTTATATTGCAACTCTATAAAGATTCTACATTTTGCTATTGTTTCTTCCCACAATTCTAATCTGAGATGCTTTTGCAAATACAGAATATTATGGCTGATTTCTGGCCACATTAGCCAAGTGATTTGAAACCACTTGGACAGGCACCATTTTTAAAAAGAAGTTGTTGAATAGGAAGCAGCAGAGGTGGACAAATCTCTCTCAATCCGTGTGATGAAAACTGTAATTTTACTACGAGAACATTCGTGGTAAGTTCAACTATCTATCAAAAAAAAATATTCCCCAGGTTACAACTCATATTTTCTTTACACTTATTTGTGGATACAGGTGCAGAATGTGACAGACAGCAAAAAGGAAGGGTGGGGGTGTGAAGAGGGTGTAAACAGTCAAGGGTGTGGAATGATGTTGTATTGAAAATGTGGAAGAACAGAAGGCATATATGGAGGAGGAGGGAGAGACGTAGTATACTGTGTTACACAAGGAAACCTAGAAACAAATTAAAGTGACATTCCAGATGCATGCTTCACAGCTCACATTTACTCATTACCGCTTAAATATCAAACACCAAAAAACATCTGGTGAAACTTTTATTCTGATGCTTTTAGAAAACACACAAACCCCCATGAAACAATGAAAATCCAATGTGAAAGCAGGTGAGGGACTCTCCATAGTTAACTTGATATTCAGGAAATAATAAGGACTTGATCTTGCCTACCACTGACTGTCATATATACTTACTGAAAGCCAAGACTTAGCTAACAAAGGTTCAGGATCACAAAATTATGCTTTCAGAAGTATTATGAAGTTTATAAAATGGGTCAGGTTTAAAGTGGAGCATTTTTGCAAAATACTCCTTTTTTTTTGTAAAACATCACAATGTGAGAAGCAGAATGTCATTCACTCTGGTCTCATAAGCCAAATAATCAGAAATTATATCCCCTAAGAGAGAGGAGGGTGGATTAGTTTTTTGTATCATCTCTATTATAAGCACACTAAGCAGTACTTGCCCATGTGGGATCTCACTTCCCCGAGGTAGAAGAAAAGATGTCCTTCCTCCATGATTTCATCAGCCCTTTAAAACTCAGGGAACACATCTCCACAGAGATACCTGCGCAAGTGGGAATCTCCATAGCAAGAGTCTCGGCTCATATTAGTGCCATTCCTTCTAGATCCAGGCTACCAGGCAGTATGGGAACAAAAAGATTAGCAGTAATGCTGATAATACATCTGGGCACACTTTTCCAACGGAAACAGTTGGGGTGTGTGTTCTGTCAAAATCTCTGACAAACAATCTATTAAATGTTTTCACTTTGAAGGACAAAGGATTTAATTTTGACTTAGTAATTTTGTGGAGGATTCATCTACCTTAATTTAGGCATTTAAAGTTTAGGAGTTCAAATTTCAACAAATCACCCTGGGTTCCCTTCATAATCGGGGGGGGGGAGAGGGGGGGGAATGATATCTCAAGTGCAATTCATCTCATCATAAGAGAAGCATCTAAGATAGTCCAAACAACTCAAAATGCAAGTTTTTCTCCATGAACTTAGTGTAATCAAAGACAGCTAGTTCAGACCACATGTCTAAAGCCTAAGATAATCTTGCCTTTTCTCATTAGTAATAGGGCACATAAGATAATTTAAGTACACTAGATGCCACTTTGCATACCATATTTCAATAATATCAAAGCAATAGTATCATTATAACAGTGGTGATCTTTAATCAGACTGTTTCCTGTGTCCTTAAATGATGCTTCACCAAATTGCACTTTCAGATAAAAGACTGATTTAGGATTGGTTTGGATTTTTTTCTTTTAACCTATAGGAATTTTCTCAATGCTGGAATATTCCAGAATGCAGAATTTTCCAGATTTCCACATTCTAAGTACAAGTCTAGCCACTGTCTTTCAGCAGGTAAGTCTGTAGCAGAATCTCAAGATGCCCACTTTTTTCCCCACTTTGTATTAATCTACTGTCCTTCTGAATTCCTTTCTCTTACAAATTCAAAAAGATTAATTTCACTTGCTTTTCTTGAATTTACTGCCCCTTTAGTTAATTAGGAATAGGGTGATCCAATCAAGTTCTTAATTTATTCCAAGAAAGAAGAAAAAGTATCCAACTTAAGATAAGGATGAGTGGTAAATTAGCAGTTAAAGAAAACCCACCACATTGGAGAAATCCACTCCCCTATTGAATGTTTACTGGCATGGTATTAATGTTTGGTAATTTCCTAACTAATTAATTTATTTAATAGGAAAGTGGAAATAATAAGCTTGTTTCTGAGAACAGATTACAGAAAAGGCTGTATTAACATTAACCAGAAAATATTTGGCTTGAGGCTTTATTACAGAAAGCATAGGTTCAATTGTTGTTAAGAATTTATTTTTATATACTCCAGTCCATTGAATCCTGGTTGACTGCTGGACAGCTGACAAGTGATTGGAAATAAACCATACAGGTGATATCATATGGAGAGGGAGGGCCCAAAAGGAATCTTAGCTACTATTTCACTACTTGTACTTTGACTAACCTGAGGGCTCTTCTTATATCAACTCTAAGGCTGATAATGATACTCTGTGCCTGGAGTAATAAAGAAGAGAGGCAAGGGAGCTACTTTTTCATTCTTTTTATTCTCCGGGGTAATCACAGATGCAGTACAACAAAGGAGAGTGGATTAGAAAGCCATCCATCTCTGGGACTCAAATTAATGGCCTTACACATATAACACAAAGGCTGTGTTCTTCTATTAGTCACCTACCTGTTACATTTTGAGAGGGAAAAGGAAGCTGAAAAAAAGCAAGAGAAACACCAGGGATGCTTCTGAACTGACCGTCTGTGAGAAATTTATTTTGAATGCTAATTGTTAAAGAGAGGAGCAATAACAAACAGAGCTGCACAAAGCTGCTCCAAGGAGGGGTCATTCACGAGCTTTAAAAGGGCAGTCGCTATTTTTCCAGGAGAAGAAATGTTCCAGCTTTCACAGCACAAGAGAAACTCAGACAATGCCAGATAACAAATAGTGGAAAAAATGAGTGATACCGAGCTTTGCTGATGTTATAGCAAAGACTCCCCTTTAAGTGAGGTAGGACCCAGATTTCACTTACAGTCGATTTTACTTCTGCTTCAAAAGTTTCATTCTCTAGTTATAGTATAGTTAATTATTGGATTAATTTCTATTGTTTCAAGAGTCTCATTCCTTTGCCAAGTGATTCCAAGAAAAAGTTTCAAACAGTGCAGTAACTATGCAGGAAATTCTTATTTATGGCTATCTCCCAATGTAATAGGAAAATGTGGGGAAAAAATAGCCTGATATCATCGAGCAGAGCTGCAAAGTAAGACCTGATAATTTCATACATTTGCTCTTTAATATGAACTGAAGAAAGAGATTATTACATGGAAAATCTGAAAATACTGAGTTTTGCTTTCCCATAGATAAATCTGACACATTCTGACACATTCTTTGCAGAAACACATCAATACTGCTGCCTGGGGGAGCCACCATGGATGAAGTAGAAAACTGGGAGTGTCTGTGGTTTGTCAAGAAATGCATGGAAAAAAATTGAAGATTGGCTCGGAAGTTATAAGGTTTCTTAAAAAAATAAGAAGTATAAAGTTATCTCCATTTGCCTTCTGCTTTCTTAAGCTTGGCTCTAGTTTTATTCAATTTATTATTTTTTTAAAGGGAAGCTGAAAATCCCATGTAATCATGTTTCCCAGATACTGGGCTTTAAGAAATACATAGAGGGTTTTATCATTAATATTTATAAGGTGAGGAAGTAACACTGTGACAAGGCAGACTGACCTCCTATACAGCACAGACCCCTAGGAATTCTTTGAGTGAATTCAGTGTTTAAATTACAAACAGTCTTAATTCGAACTTGTCAGAGAACCCATCACAGGCACTCAAGTGTTGCTGCAAAGATTAGTTACACTTTGTTTTAAAAATGAGAGTCTCATTCCCATTTTCTATAGTTTCGTTTCCATTTTCAGCCACTGGATCTCGTTATAGCCATGCCTGCTGCAGTAAGGCTGCCACTGCCACCACTTACCTCCCTTTAGTAAAGATCGCCTGTGTGCAGCCTCTGGGTAGGGAAACTACCAGAAATCCTCTACGAGAGGAGCTGGAGGGGATGCTGGAACATGAGGGGGGAAATTTGTATCCAAGGGTCTCTCAGAGTCACTGCTTCAGAGGTAGAGCCCCCCTGGAGAAGTGCAGCTTTCACTCTTTGTTCCTGCATTCAGAATTTTCCATCTCAGTGTAAAAAGCCTTTACTTATGCCCTACTTACTAAAAGAACCACATAGCTCTCCGTCTCATTCATTATTTATAATCTCTTCAATCTTTCTGTTTCCTCCATATGGATTGGTAATAATTGTATGGAGTTTTATTATTTACTTATATAGGACATGGCTAAAAACATTGGTCTGTGAAAGAGACAAGAACCAAGCCCTGCATAACCCCTCTGGACTATTGTGCGACACCGATAGCCAGAACACATCCCATCCATTTACTGTGGGCTATTTACTGCACTTAAATAAGTTCTGTAATATCAAGTAAAATTCACAGGAAAATCCGCATACACTTTACTACATAAAGACTATTATTTGTCTCAATCCGAATAGTATTTTAATCCAAACAGGTATTAAGTTAGAGGAAATCTATTTTCCATAATTCCATATTGCTTGCCATTAGTTAGAATGTCGTTATTTCCTTATTAGTCAAGCCTCCTACCAGCTGTTTCATTGTTTTGCCTGGGCTAAATTTGAGACTGACGAGCCTGTAATTCCCTGTGTCTTCCCCAGTCCCCTTTTTTAGAATTGGCACAGCTTTAGCTTTCTACCACTTGGCTTCCCTGTAGATGCAAGATTTATTGAAAAATAACTTAATTTAAAAAGAAAGGCTGTTAGGAGCAAAATTAGAATGTATGCAATTGTTACTTAATTCTTGAGACTGTATTTCGTTCTTTCAGATTAAGAATTGAATTATATATAACTTAATCTGCATACAGAAAGTGTCTTTATACATTCTTATAAAACAAGTAAATATGCTTTTAAAAAATCTTTTAGTAACAACACATATACATAGATAAATATACCTACAAATAACCTGATTTTGCATATTATGGCACTTACATGTGTTTTGTCTGCTACATTATTTCTGAAACGCATGAAGTGATGAAAAAACAAAGTCTCAATACTTTATAAAGTAAAAAGAAAGCTAATTTTGTAAGAAGTAGAAATGTTTTGTAAGGCTTAGAAATGTAGAACTTGAACATGTAAATACAGATTCACCTCACCAAATGCAGCATACTGAGATTTAAAAAAAAAAAAAAAAGTTTCTCAAAGTTTTAGTGTTTTCATATCAGTTTCTGGCATGAGGAAATAAAAGTGAACTGATGTAGACTAATATTTTATTCCACTCTCCTAACTTTGTATTATTGTTTATTTTCCCATTTCCAAGAAGTATTAGAATAACACCATCTTCTGAAGTCTTGCTACTTGTATTTATTACCAAACTTAACTGTTGGATGTAAGTTTCCTCCTGTACTGTACTTTCCATTAAAGTCATTAGGACACTAGATTTTAATGTATATTTGTTGCTATATACCACCTACATGTTTGGGTTTTTTGTTTGTTTGTTTGTTTTTGTTTGTTTTTTGTTTTTTTTATTTTATTGATTTGAACCTCCCAACCGTCACAATAGGCAAAGATAGCTAGAGCTAGATAGATTACTAGATGCATTTTTATGTATATGTATGAAAATATTGTGTATGTATTCAAATATAGGGAGACCAAGGGAAATACACATCACGTTATTTGTGTATCCCTTAAATAGCAACATTAATAATAAGTAATAACTCCTTGTCAGCTTGGTGAGATGAGGGAAGAGGAGCATCCAATCACAGACAAAATTTTGGAAAACAAACAAGGTTCTGCAAAAACAATGGAGAGACACAGCTTGGAGGATACCACGGGGGAGAATCACACAGCAGTGGCTGCAGTTGAAGAAGCAGGCTTTGACAGGCAGGTTTGGGAAAGGATGAGCAATTTAGATCTGATTCATTCAAGGGTGCAGCAGGGACGAGCTACCTGCAGAGCATTCAGAGTTATTAAAATCAGGATTTGTCCTTGGTTAACCCAAGCTTGCTTTTGTTTCCTTCCCAAGTAACTATGCTTTCTTATTATTGGCCCCCTCATGTGTTTTCTCCCATTCTTCTCCTTCTATGCATATGGGACAAGACCTTTTTGAACTTGTTCAACTTTTATGTTGTGTGGTCCCATGCTGCCCATTTTTGTTATTTTATTTTAACCCTTGTGACTTCTGGACATTTATTTAAAACTCCAGGTCCTTGAAACAGTGGTTATATTTTTCAGTTAAGAAAAAACAAAAGACTCTGCAAAGTTTCCAACCCTGTTTCAAGTCCAGTTGGAAGAGTCGACAAAAATGCACTCTGAAAGTACAAAAACTGCAAGGTAGAAAAATAACACTGCAGATATTTTCTCATTATTTTTAATCCAAGCTTGTCAGTCTTATCTGTAATCAATGACATTTGAACTTCTAGAGTTGAAACACTGGCATTTTTCAGTGCAACAGCCTGCACTTTTCAGAAGAGTCTGAACAGCTGAAAACCTGGGCTAATGCAGCTGTGTAGGGTTGAGATGGGGCAGGAAGTTAAAAGAGTTTTAAATGACTCCTCTAGCACTCATCTCCTACCTTCATGTCATCGTAAATTCATTTTCCCCATGGCAGAGACTTACTTTCCCATGTGGTGAGCATATGAGACAGATGTCGAGATCCATATCAGGGAAAAGCTGTGATGTTGCACCTCATGCAAAAAGCAAGTGCATCTCCCTGTCTGAAAGCTGTGGTACATGATCCGTCTTATATAAGCACATCTCATACAGAGAGTATGTCTCTATATTATGACTTGACGTAAGGACGAACATGGAGTGGATAAGTATTTGTTGCCTGAAGCATTGAATCTTCTGTTGCCGTTTAAAACACAAGTCTGTCCGTCCTGCTTGAATAACACTAAAAACTGTAGAGGAGACCAAGCTCTACTCAAATAAATCTCCCCCTGCTATTTATACATATAAATGTTTCACGTTTTGTGCATCCACTATGCACTGAAATTTCATTATATGTATTGTCAACTTCTCTTCCTCCATCCATAATTACACATACATATTTTTATGTTTTCCAACCTTCCATGTATGCACACAGCTGGAGGCAGAAGGACTGGCTTCCTGGAGTATCACTGCAAAGAACCTCAGCTGCCAGTTTACCTAGCTTGTGACCCAGCTGAATGGAAATGGTAGGGTGAATGATACATCCATCAGGAGTAAAGCTGCAACACTGGAGAATTTGTATAATCCTATCAGAAGACATTGGAAAGTCAGTGTAGGCTTTGTCTGCAGTACATGTCACTTATGTCTTAGGAAAACAATTTATTCATCTTTTAAGTAGGAGAGGTAATAACAGCAGTGACAATGTGGAACACAGGTTTGATGCAAGCTATATAAACCTACAAGTGCTGATGTACCTGATTCTAGGAACAGGAGGTGGAAAAGATTGCAAGAATCATAGAATCATAGAGTAGTTTGGTTTGGAAGGGACCTTTAAAGGTCATCTAGTCCAACCTCCCTGCAATGAGCAGGGACATCTTCAACTAGATCGGGTTGCTCAGAGCCCCATCCAGCCTGACCTTGAATGTTTCCAGGGATGGGGCATCTACCACCTTTCTGGGCAACCTGTTCCAGTGTTTCACCACCTTCATTGTAAAAAACCTCTTCCTTGTGTCTAGTCTAAATCTACCCTCTTTTAGTTTGAAACCTTTACCCCTTGTCCTATCACAACAACCCTTACTAAAAAGTTTGTCCCCATCTTTCTTACAGGCCCCCTTTAAGTACTGGAAGGCTGCTATAAGGTGTCCACAGAGCCTTCTCTTCTTCAGGCTGAACAACCACAACTCCCAGCCTGTATTCATAGAAGAGGTGCTCCAGCTCTCTGAGCATCTTCATGGCCTGCTCTGGACTCACTGCAACACTTCCATGTCTTTCCTGTGCTGTGGACCCCAGAGTTAGACGCAGTAGTACAGGTGCGGTCTCACAAGAGTGGAGTAGAGGGACAGAATCACCTCCCTCGACCTGCTGGTTTTGATGCAGCCCAGGATACAGTTGGCTTTCTGAGCTGCAAGTGTGTGTTGCCAGCTCATGTCCAGCTATTTATCCACCAGTATCCCCAAGTCCTTCTCTTCAGGGATGCTCTCAATCCCTTCATCCACCACCCTGTAAAGATGCCTCGTACACCAAAACATCTCCACTATCCATAATCACAACCATTGTTACAGCTAGGATTGCTGTTCATGCTGCAGTCATACATCCATTTTGCAGACCTGGTAAATCCTTGGTTCCCTGAGGTTGTTCCACTCATTAGCTCATTGAGAGACTTTCATCAAGCTTATTAATCACTCCAGCTGCTGCAATAGTTTGGGTTCTAGAAAAGTGGACTCTTATCTCTGCAGAAATGAGAGATAAGAGAATGCAAGACTCTCAAGCTTATTTCACAGAGCTGCCAAACCACAATCCTTAAAATGGAGGGTTTGTCAGAAAATAAAATGGTAGCAATTATTGACAGTAGCCAACAGTGGTGGAGCGTGACACGAATGAATCCGTGCATGCAGGGCTTCCAATATTACACAGCTAAGAAAAAATAATTTAAATGATTGGGTTAAACCCCAAATGCAAGATCAACAAAATGTTTTCAACCAGCAATTGTCGTTTTCCCTCACTTTTTCTGCTGACAAGGAACCATTTATTAACTATGTAAGAAGAGCTATGAGTGATGGAGCAATTATGCTAAATAAAATGAGTTCAGCATTTGACTGAATGGATTTGGGACACTAATCATTGAATTTGACTGCAGTCAAGAGGACAAAACATGTTTTTTCTCTTAATCATTTGTGTGTGCACACAAGTATGAAAAATGGAATCTTCCATCCAACTGGGAAGCTATAAATTCACCCTTTTAATCCTCTCAGCAAGAGCATGTGTAGGTCTCCACATATAACTCGTTATGATCAGTGGATTGGTACATCACTGCAAGGAAAAAAAAATGCCACTGAAGTCAAACCACATTAGGAATATGGGTGAGGACTAGCAGGCCATTTGAATTCCAATTTGTTAAACATGCATTACTGGATAGGTTTAGGGACCCTCAAAATGTGAAACATTGGAGAAGAAGTGAAGTAATGCCTCTTATTTAGATAATTTATTATTATTTGAGAAGCCTGAGGGAGCTGGAGAACTGTCATAGCAAATGGAAATTGTCTTTGCTAATATAAATTAATTATGACTCCAAGGAAGCACTAATGGGAACAAGCAGAAATATCTAACGTCACCATGTAAGACAACAGAAGAATGACATCCAAAGATCCAGCTTCACTTCAAGTGACAGCATAGACTAATCAGACTGGAGAGGCCAACAGAGCGCAATTTGTCTCAGCTTTCCTTTTCTCTTAGATCTTGCAGACGGCTGATTTCACACATCAGATACTTGCCAATTGTGCATGGTAGCCATGGTCTAATTTAAGATAACAAATCTTAGAAGATCTTTCAAACTGTAATGCATATATAGTGTATATGTATGGATGTGTGTGTATGGGTATAATACTATCCTCAGGAGGCCAGGCTACTTGAGTATCATCTATTTTCTCTTCCTTGGAGGAAATTTTTTTAACATGCATACACAGAGCATTGTGCGGTATGCCTTTCTCATTCCATTTCAAAATACTGTATTTATAACAATCCCAGCCACACTTCGAAGGCTCTACAGCAGACTAAAAAATATGCAAAAAGTCTATAGCACTTTAAAATTTACATGACCTTGGGGTAATTATTTCAAACTTGCCTGCAAGAATACATCAGTGTTCCTGCACATAGACTAGCAAGTTCCTGGCTAGCTAAGGATATGCCTGCAGCACATAGTGGACCATAATTCCAAGAGACCTGGCCTTGTAGGGCAGAGCAGAGCCACAAAGAAATCCCAGCCCAGGTTCTGAAGGCAGTATATCTCCATTATCACATCTCTGCTCCTGACCTAATGTACTCCTTAGCAGAGCTAATCATCTACTTATGCTACTATGTCAGTACCACCAGTCTTGGAGCCAATGGTCCCACTGTCCATCTGGGACAAGTTTGCTCTTTTGCTATTCTCAGAGCATAAATATTCTCTTTAACTCCTCCATACGGATTTCTGCTGAAAGCTGGAATAATTCTAGAAATGTTAAACTGTACTCCATCTCCTTTTCAGACATAAGATAGCCCATGGAGACAAATTTGAAGATACTAAACTCTATGTGCTTGTATTCTGAGCTATTTTGTTGGATGAAACAGATAAAGTCTTTTTGGAGCAACACTAGAATCTGGTTTAAACTTTTAAGATACTTTCCAGCTATGCTTTATCTCCCTACGCAGTTCTGAGCTACAGCTCCCAGGAATTTTTATGGGCAACAATACAGATCATTTTCCTGGCCTTGGGCTGAAGGAACTATGTATTTCCATATTCTGTTTTCTATATCCTACTTAGAAATGCAGAGCGAAGGAATCAGGAAGTGTCAAGTGTTCCTCCAGCCTCTACTACATGGGAGAGTGTGCACACTCTTAATGTGTGGCTGACTTAATTCTCGCTTCAGACTCAGAGGCTGTGCTGGCTTCCCTAATGTATCTGGAGCTATGGACTAGCCTGACAAGGAGCTACATGGCTGCAGTGAGTTGACCCTGGCCAGTACCTAAGCCCCTACCCAGTCACTTTCTCACTCTCCTGAGTGGGATGGAGGAGAGAATCAGAAGAGCAAATGCAAGAAAAACTCATGGACCGAGACAGAGACAGATCAGTGAGTGAAGGAAAGAAAAGAAGGAAAAAAAAAACAATCTCCACAAAACAAAAGAGAAAGCCAAAACAAAAGAAAAAACCCAGGTGATACAAAGGCGTCACCTCCCACTAGCAGACTGATGCCCAGCAGGTCTCTGGCTACTTTGGAAAAACTTGCCTCCCCTCCCTCTGAGTTTTATCACTGAGCATGATGCCATACGGTATGGAGTATCTCTTTGGTCAGTTGGGGTTAGCTATCCCAGCTGTGTCCCCTCCCTGTCTCTTGCCCACCTGCAGACAACTCACTGAGGTGGCAGAGTTGGATAGAGAAAAGGCCTTGTCGTTGTGCAAGTACTGTTCAGCAATACCTAGAACATTGGTGTCTTATCAACACTGTTTTGGTCACCAACTGAAAGCACAACACTATATATGTGGCTATAAAGAAAACATCACAACCAGACCCAGAGCAGTAGTTCACCACAAAATGGTAGAGTTGTGAAAATGATTACAGATTCATTTTAAATAATCAGGGGAGCAAGACCCCATGTGCCACTGAGGACAAAGCTGCATCACACTATAATACACCCTATTAATCTTCCAGTGGGACCAACTGTAGGAGTGCCATTTCTCTTGCTGCCTATTCCTGTTGAAATGTGAGGAAGTTTAGAAAGTATTGCTAACCATATATGAAACAGTATCCTGCTTGACTTTCATACACTGTAAGATAAACCAGAGTTTGTTTCTATCAGTACCGGGAAGATCCATGCCTAGGGTTGTGGTTTCAATGATTGATTAAGCTCTTTCTTGAAATAACTGGATGCAGACTAGCTTTGTCTAGAAATTGATAGTCTCTTGGAGATTTTCTCACAGTCAAACAACTTGCGCAACACTACAGAGGACAGGTCCTTTTATTAATACCTTTCTGGCTCTCAGCACATCAGGAGACAACTCAAGTAAGCAAAAGTAAAAAGTACTTAAACATAGCCCTTGTTTGCAATAATCCACAGTGTAGAAAGTACTACATTTCTGACAGTATTTCAAAATATTTCACAGGTAAACCTCCACAAAGATGAACACTTGGGCCTCAGTTCTCTTGCCTGAAGATAGGAAGCTAGTGCTGCTTGAGATGCCCAATGGTTTTGAGACCTCTGCCAAGGGCTAATGGATATAACGCAAGATTTAAGGGAGATGCATGCCCTTCTGAAACAGATCAGACGTCCTGGGACATCCAGAGCATCTCAGCTAAAATAAGGCAAGTGTTCAGACAGCTTGAGTAAGCCAGGCACGTATTTACACAATCAGTTTGAGAACATTGAGAGCTCTTATTATAGAACAACTCCAGATAAGAGGAATTTGATTTGCAAGAGGATAAAACTAATTTTAATGATAAGAGAAGCCAGAGCATTTTCTAAAACAATTGTAGAGATAACAGTCCTAAATACTGTAAAAGGACAGTAAACAGCTTTTTCAAGTATTTTCTAAGCCAGGCATTTAGTTTGCTTATTTTTCAGTAAGACAATGTATTATGACTTGTATCTGGTTATCTGACATTACATAGCCTGGCCAAAGGTAGAACCTATGAAGAAAAATAAAATTATGCAGCAACAAAATTGCAACTTCCACCAAATACCAATTGTGAATAGTAGCTTCATATTTAGGTCTTTTTGTGAAAGTTTACCACATCCATGGAAAGTGAAAGCATCCTGCGGATGGCAAAAAAAATGAAGTTAAATGAAAAATATGATTAAGACATTATTTGCTGGATTTCATCCAAAGAAGTTCCTTTAAGTGAGCTACAATACCTTGCTTTTTATCAGTGAGATTTATGTTTTATTTCACTGAATTCAATGAGTTCAGGCAGAACTACATCCTTCTGTATTATCAAAGAAAGTGAAAGAGAAGAAAGAAATGTTTCTTCAGCACTATTTAGTGGGTAAAATAAATTCCACTCTGGCCTAAGATGTGCAACTCATCAACATTAAATAGAGCTACTTGTATGTCTAACAAAGTCAGAGTTGCTTTTTGTCTTCAAAATTACTTGGTAACAGACATGATGGTTATACAAATGGTTATACAAATGTGCTCCTTAATAGATTCTTACTGTAGAGACTAGACTGGAAGGGAAAGTATGGTCACCTCCAGATAACCCTGAAGAGTTTAGTGAGGGAGATAGACTACAGAAACTAACCAAATGGAAGACTGCATGTTTAGGATGCTTATGAACTGATTACTCCTAGCTGTCTCTAAAGCATTAAAAAAGAGAGCGAGCTGCCAAGGTGAAGTATCATTCCCTTGAAGGGAAGCCATTTATCATTGTATTTAAGAACTTGTTCTGTCAGCCTCAATAAATGAAATGGTCCATTGATATAACTCAAATCACTGATGCGTGGCTCCAATATATAATGCTTAATTAGGTGTACTAGATTAACTTATTTCTATGTAAAGTGTTTGTGTTTTATGGAATGAGCCATTTAATTAAAAAGGCCCAAGTAGAACATTGTCTCATGGCATAGCCCTGCTCTTTGATTGCAAGTAAAATTTCCAAAATGAAAAATCAAATCAAGGAAACTTTAGCTAAATTAACTGTTGTGAAGACTATTGTCTCCCTGACATATATATGCTCTTTAATTATTTTATAAGAAATGCTTTGAAACTCATGTAGCTGTAAAGGTGGCCTCTTTCTTTGGTCAGTTCAGGCCTGGAATTTTGAATCTCAAAACAGGCAGAAAATCATATTATTTACGTCATGTGCTGAGAAAGATAAAATTCTCTAGTGTCCATCCCTTTCTATAATACATATCTAAGATAAATATAAATAGTTGCCTTTTTAAGATACCTTCTTTTTTCACTGACTGTAGAGAAATTATACACAACAGATAACTACTAGCTCCAACGAGACATCTCATGTATTGATAATAAAAGTCAAGTTAGATGAATACTGATCATACAAACTAGTGAGAGAAAAATTTCTAAAGAAGTTAGTGAAGACTTCAAACTTACAGTGCATAATGATATTATTTTTTGTCAAAAGAGGTATGAAAGATAGCAATAGGGTATTCAATATAGGGTATGTAAATACAGCCATGCCCTGTTCAGGCTTATGATGAGAAGGAATTTGGAAGGAAGGCTGAAAGGGTCAGCTATATGTTAATCATAGAATCATAGAATCATAGAATGGTTTGAGCTGGAAGGGACCTTAAACATCATCTCATTCCAACCCCCCTGCCATGGGCAGGGACACCCTCTACTAGACCAGGTTGCCCAAAGCCCCATCCAACCTGGCCTTGAACATTTCCAGGGAGGAGGCATCCCCAACCTCTCTGGGAACCTGTTCTAGTTCCTCACCACCCTCACAGGGAAGAATTTCATCCTAACATCTAATNCACCCTCACAGTGAAGAATTTCGTCCTAACATCTAATCTAAATCTACCCTCTTTCAGTTTAAAACCATTACTGATTGTCCTGTCACTCCATGCCCTTGTACACAGTCCCTTTCCAGATTCCCTGTGGGCACCTTCAGGTATTGGAAGGCTGCAACAAGGTCTCCCTGGAGCCTTTTCTTCTCCAAGCTGATCAACTCCAACTCTCTTAGCCTGCCTCCATAGGAGAGGTGCTCCAGCCCTCTGATCGTCTTCATGGCCTCCCCTGGACTCGCTCCAACAGGTATGAGTGCCTCTTCTGGTAAGAGGATAGATAGATTCCATGAGGATATATATTTTCCTGTAACTGCTTCCTCATAAAAGCCCTTCTGTAAAAAAATATGTGACATCATAACTTTCCTACTTTTAGATCCCTCCTTATGGTTCATCAGTATAAACTTGAATTAACAAGCATTGCAAGTAATAGTTAAAGTTTGAGTTCCTAACCTATTTTTGTAATTAGTGGCCCTCTGGCCATGTTTATGGTAACTGTGACAAAGGCTTAATGATATATAGAAGAAGCAGGAACACAGAAACTGTAATATTACATCAGGTTATTAGCCTGTCTAGTCCTTCATCTTTCTTCAAATTTGGAGACCCCCAGAAGGCAGTCTTGTATCCACTGCCACCAGTGACAAAGCTTCCGATGACTTTACTTCAGGATATAAATCCTAGGAAGTACTAATAGGTATCTCCAGGCAATGGGAAACATCTCAAAACTCTTCTAGCGAGACTTTCTGCCCTCTCAAAACCTTCCATATTGGTAAGGCAAAATATCTATAAATATAACACATGAAAAATAGATGTAAAAGTAATATTTTCTGAATAAAAGGTGAACCTAGATGAGGTAATTTTCATGGAATAAAGTGCTAATTTTCTGAAGGTGTGTTTCATTGATGTTAGATATGAATTCAAAATCACTGAATTTCTAAAAAAAACATAAAGCATGTCTTCTTACTGATGTGTTTCTATCCATATAATTTTTTATTTTTTTTTACTTATCAGCTGGTCAGCCATTTTCTATTTTAAAGTTCGAATTCATTGGCTTTCATTAAAGCACATTTCACTTTAACTATAAAGACCAAAATCAGAACTAAGATTGATCTTATGTTGAATGCAAGTCCATTAAATCACAAAAAAAGACTTTACATTCTAGAGATTGAAAATCACAGATTCTTTGACTAAAATTGAAAAAAAAAGAACCCCAACAAATTACTTGCTTGAAAACATGTTTTAACAATACCCAAAGACTGTTTCGATACATGTAAATCACAGCTGAGAAGCCCTGCATGTTCAGCTTCTCATTATTCAAATTTTCATTCCATGAAATACAAAGCCACATGCAAATATTTAAATTCACAAGTACCCTCTATTGCTATTACATTTTGCCTGATAGTTTCCTTGGGATTTTATCCTATAATTCAGTCCATGTGAGTGGAACCTAATTACACCTGGAAGGGCTCTATCACAGACCAGAAATTCATCCCCATGTAGCAAGTCAGAGGAAAAGCAGTGAAGGCTTTTACTTGTAAAATGACCTGAGACATGCTTATGAATATATAATTAAATTCAGTCCTCCTTAGCAAAGTTGGGGTTTTTTTTGTTTTGTTTTGTTTTGTTTTGTTTTTACATTTTAAATTACAAATTCACAATCAAAATGACTGAAATGACCAGTGAAGGTGCTTGCAGGTAGTCTTTCATCAACTCCCAATTCCTCTCTTTTTTGTCTTTATTCCTCTAAACACTTTGTAATGGTTCAATGTAGTTTTTTCTGCTGTCCTCAAAGTATAGTTTCCACAGAGCAAATCTTGTAGCCAGAACTCCTCCAGCTATTTTCCATTCTGGGTCACAATGTTCTGTAGCTGTAAAGCTGTGAGAACATATCTATGGAAAATGTGTGTCATTTAAAATTAGTCAGTTGATCATGAGTATTTTGTAATTGAATATTGGAAAAAACATTAAGCAAAGTCACCTGTTGTTAAAAGAGAGGCAGGGAAGAGTGAAACACTGGTGTATAAAAATGAGCACCAGTATCAATGAAAACAGTTTGTCATAAAAAGACCCAAAACATAATGCTGCATTCATCATGTAAGTGATAAAAATGTGTCTCTAAAAAACTCTGAGTTAAAGCTTCCTGATTAAGATTGAGAATGAACAGATGTGTTTTTCAGCTTTCCCTGGAACATAGATCATAAACTGAGAAAAATCAAAACTTTCTGTGCTTGCTGAAGTCTCCCTTTTTTAACAAAGAGATTATTAATAAGAAACCTATGTTCATCTCAAGTCTTTTCTTTCAGCTTTATTTTTTTTCTTTCTTAGAAGTATTTGACTCTCATCTTTTGGAGAGCTGTGCTCACTTCTCTTATTCAGGTGAAGAAACTAATGCTACGATCTTTGCTCCTCATAGCCTTGAATTTACTTTAACATTTTTTTGTAAGACAGAATAGCATTATCCCTATTTTACAGGTGAAAAACTGAGGTATTGAAAGTCTAAGGGAGAGATCAGAGCACCTCGTTAAATACTTCTAATTTAAGCATTTCAGTATCTCAGGGTTGGGATTCAGATTCATCTTAATTTTAGGTTGCAAGCTGAAGGTCCTAATTTAAAAGCCTATTTATCTTTGCTGGTTTTTGTTGTCAGCCACCCGTGATAAGTTTCATCTGACTGACCATCTGAATGACCCCCGGAGGACAGTTAAGTTCCTGTCTGTGATTTCCTCACTACAGTGCCCAGTGTGCAGTGGGGTGAATCCATGCTTTGATGCGTGGATCCAGAGGACTCAGAATATCTACATTTGGCTCCTATTCTTCCTTTCAGAAGGAGTATCAGGAAGGCCCCTCTGCTGGGTGCCATGCACTCTCAAGCTCAAGCACTCTAGTCACTCTGGCAGTGGACACCAAACATCCAAATGTCATCTGAATGCCAAATCCTTCAACTGCCTGAGAAATGGGAAGCAGACCACAGTCTCTCCAACCCCTGTTGAGTAGTCTGACAACTGAGCTATTGAATTATGTTCTTTCTTTTTTTTCCATCCTTCTGGCCCCAGGACTGTAGCATTTTGGCACAGCTTCCAAAGAAGTTCCCAGTGTCTATACGCAACCTGATCTGTAGCCTCCTGCTTTGAACACTGCACTGGGGCAGTGTTCTCAGTCCAAGGAGGACTGAGAACTGACATCTCCTGCTTTGCGAGTGCTCTATGCTGCTGGCATTTTTGAGGATATCTTTATCTGGTTTGATTTTGAATGAGATTGCCATGCTGTAGATTGGAGTTCGTGATGCATAGTTTGCTCGGCCTGTGCAGAGCACAGCGAAGAGCTTGGCCTCCATCAAAGACTTCAAAAGAATTCAGGTTTTACTTCCCAAGTCATCTAAAATCTCAGACAAGCTTGATTCCTAGTCTGTGCTGCTCCTAGATGTGTATGGAAATAATTCTTTATCGGCTAAGGAAATTTAAAGCTGAACCTCAGTGAAAATTGAATGGCCATGGACTGCCAGGATCACTGTCAGGGCTCTGAAAGCCCTACTCAGCTTTAGAGTCTCTGCCCAGCCTCCCTGGGCTCTCCCCACTGTGCCCATCGCCCAGGACCCCATTTCAGTCCCCCCGGGCCATCAGCTCCTGCCACAGTGATGCCATAGGATGTTGGTCTCCAGTTCCCCACAGCCTGGCTGTGGGTCCTGCGGAGCCAGACCCACCCATGGTCTTTGCCTATCCTTGTCCCCATGTCAGTGCCCCAGGCTGGATCTGCCCCCTGGCCTGTCCTGCTCCCTGACTGGAGTGGTGGGACTGGTCTTGGCTAACAGGGCCTGCCCCACTGCCCCAGGGAGCCCCCACTGCTCCCAGCCTGCTCAGCACCTGACAATCACATCCATGAATTTATTTGTTAAATACTTTTTTATGCATCAAATGGAAAGTTCCAGCTCTCAGAATGGTTTGCTTGAAGAAGCTTGTGATAAGCAGGATTTTTAAAAGAAGATTATGGCACATCACCTACTCTAGGCAGTCAATGCACTCCAGCCATTGCAATGCAGTTTGCTCATGGGATAGATCCACATGAAGGTGTTGGCAGTCTACTACACTAAGATTTATGAGGCAATTCCCAGTTATCATATTTGCATCACTTCTTCTGCAACCTATTATTCATGAGCAAAATGACCTATCTGCACAGCTAGAAGTGGTGACCCACCTTCCTTCCTTCAATAGCCTCCACTGGTAAATGCAAAAGGGACGATGAAGCAAAGCCCTCAGACGCTGTAATGTTTTCACGTACTCATGCAAGTACTGTGAGCAAAAACTGAAACTGATAGCACTTTAGAGAACAGCTGACAAGAACGTTTTTTGCTGAAAAGCACACGTACCACCTATTTTGCCAATTGTGTTAGGGGCAGTAATTTCTGGCAGAAGGAGCAGGGCAGCCAGCTGGGAATGGTAATTTCTTAAATTGTCTCATATTAAATAACTAGAATTCATTGGTCTGGTCTACATTATTTGCCATTCTCACATACTTTGTAGATGCAGTGTGAGGTGTTTCATGTCCTGCAGCTGAGAAATAACTGAGCTTTAAAGTTCAGATGCAGATTTGAGTTTCTAGCATGATTAAAAGACATTTTGAGGCAGTTTCCATTTTGGGCCACATACTTACTATTAGTTTAAGGCCACTGCATTTTTTTTAATGGTTTTGCCAATTCAGTGTTTTTTGAGACTGCCCATTGCTGCTTAAAGATGTTTCCTCTAGTATATGCTACATATATAACGTACGCTTAAGCAAGTATATTTTACAGATACAGTACATTAATATAGTAATATGGGCCATATGGTTCAAATTCTCTTGGAATAAATTAGGAGCCATTATACATGTTGTTATTCTAAGTGGATTTTTATGAATGATTGCTTTATTCTCTGTAGCGTGTCATATGTCTTCAGTACAATTCTTTTTTTTTTAACATATGTGCAAAGTGCATTCGTTCAAATAAGCCAGTTTTGCTGCATATGAAGCTTCAATTTTTCAAATGTGATATCTTAGAATTTGTGATAATGTTGCACTTATATGTTAAAAAATATCTACATACAGTGAGATATATTTTTGGTGTATTTTTTAATGTTGTTAGAATTATTCTGCTAATTTCCCATGCATCATGCTGAGTTGCGTATTTAATTAGCACTAATGTGTTAATCAGAAGCACAAGAAACAAGTTTACGAAGGGAAGATTGTTCTGGAGGTTTTAATTCCTTTTTTCTATCAGTCACAGTAAGAAGTGGGAGTATTGCATAATAATGACAATTCTTTCTTCTCATATGATTAAAATTTCACAGACAAATGAAAGTGATCTTGCCTGTAGTTGAAAAATAATCCATCAGAGTATATCAAACACAAAAAAGTATGTCTAGTTCTCAAATCATCTTCAGTCTTGGATTTTTATGTACAGGAGAATGGCAATCAGGAGACCAGAATAGGAGTTAAAAAAGGGAGAAACAGGTTCATTTCAGCATTTTCCTTCTAGAGTTGAGCAGTAAAATTATTTTCCGTATACCATGTGATACCTAGAAGATTAATCTTTAGTATACATCAATCTCTAAAATACTGAGAAACTTGGATTAGTAATTTGGGGATAAATTTTATCATTTTATCAAGCCATTTGAAAACCAGCCCTCTTTTTATGAGCTTAAAGAGCACAAAGGAGAAATCTAGTTTTATAAAACATGTTTTGAGATCCATTTCATGCTAAAGGTACGATATCTTATGTACTTCTACGGAGCTGTTTCCACACAATCACAGTAGAATAACAAGCTGGTTATGCCACAGAACAGGATACAGCTGTTGCATCCACATTTATTCTAAGGCAGCACAAATTAGACGGCAGAAAATTTGCGGACATCCTTGCTGTAGGCTATGACAATGCTTTTGCAGAAAGTTCTGCACACTTGTACAAAATCACTACAAAGGCAACCCATGGCAGCAACCCATTTAGACAATGGGTAGGTACAGGGCAGTGTCCTCATTAAACGGTAGCACTTCAAGGGAAGAGTGATAGACATCATCTACCTGGACTTGTGCAAAAGCATTTGACACTGTCCCACATGACAATCCTTGTCTTTAAATTGGAGAGACATGGATTCGATGGATGGATCACTTGATGGATAAGGAATTTGCTGGATTGTCACACTCAAAGAGTTGCGGTCAACAGCTCAGTGTCCAAGTGGAGACCAGTGACGAGTGGTGTTCCTCAGGGGTCGGTACTGGGACCGGCACTGTTTAACATCTTTGTTGGTGACATGGACAGCAGGATCAAGTGCATCTTCAGCAAGTTTGCCAATGACACCAAGCTATGTGGTGTGGTCAACACGCTGGAGGGAAGGGATGCCATCCAGAGGGACCTTGACAGGCAGGGGGGGGTGGAACTAAATGATCTTTAAGGTCCCTTCCAACTCGAACCATTCTATGATTCTATGATTCATGTCCAAGGATTCTGCTCCAGTGAGCCTGGCAGGCACTCTCCAGCTCACATCTGAATAGCTACCTGTATCTATGCAGTGAAGATATGGAGCAAGTTTAGACTCAACCATAGCCTCAAGCCTGTGCTTCAAATATGTTACACCTGTGGCCACATATAATGCAGTCTTCATGACACTGACTCTTAAGACTCTCAGGAAAAGACATTGTTATTATGTAAGGTAAGTGGCAAACAGTCTTTCTTATCCAAGGTGTTTAAAAAATGATCCTTTGACACCATGAAAAACATCCTGAAACTTTTCAACAGAAACCAAAGACTGAGATGATCTCAGCTGTGCTCTTCTAAGAATCGGTAGTGAGAGCATCCACCAGAGATAGGAGGGAAGTAGTAGAAACCTTTGCTTTCTCAGCCATATTATTCCCATTTCTATCTCAGCCTCACATACAGCCATGTGCAAGACCCTTCCTTTTCAGACGTGTTTTTAAATTCTGTGGGGACTTCCATTTTGACCAGAAACCATATCCATTTTTCACACTGATACTTATATTCTCAAGAGACATACTTAGTTTCAGCTAGTCAACATTTTCTGATTATGGGGATTTAACTGGGAATTTCAAGGCAGTTCTCCTTACAGTATCAGTTTACAGAAGAACCGTTATACAAGTCAGTTCACTTGTAGTCAGGGGCTAGAGGACTCTTAATGCAACATAACTCTCCTAGCCACTGATGTTAACTTACCATCCTAATTCATTTTCTTTAGTTCAGCATAAATCACTTTTCTGTGCCCAACCATTGATTTTCCCCAGCAGTTAACCTTCACGGGAGGGAGCTGTGTGTGTAAAGGACATCATGGTGGGACACAGAAGTTCTTCTTAAATATGTTATGTGACTTCATGGTCTTCTCCTACCAGGTGCATTGGGTCTCCTCTGAAAGTTCATGACACTTGCTGACTCACAGTGATGCATGGAAGTTGCCTGTGTTTGGTTACACTGACACTGTGACAGTACTTCTCTTCTGGGTAGTAGGTTGAGTCATTCATATCACAGAGCCTGCATCAAAAAGCATCAGATGTCAACAGTGCTGTCAACAGTTTTCTGTTGGTATACTGCTCAGCTGTGCTCAAAACAGTTGCCAGAACTGTTTCTGCATTGCACTGTACTTACTGTAATTCAGCCATAAATTGAAGTCTATTATTATGTTTCACATCCAGCCTAAGCTGTAAATGACTTTGCAAAGCAATGGGGAAGCAGCTTCAAAATACAGGTCAGAAAAATTTCCACTGTTTTCTTTCTCTAAAAAAAGGACAATAATGCTTCCTCAGAGAGCACATAGTCATAGTATCTTACTCTGGAGTTCTTGCCGGACATCTCCTTCATCTCCTACACCTTTCACAGGACAGTCTTTGGGCCAAATTCTATCCTAGCTTATTGGCAAAACTGACATAGAACACCATAAAATGCACAGGAACTCTGCAGATTTCCTCATGGACACTGGAATCTCAGACTTCAGGTCTATCAAGCCTTCTGGTATTTTCCCCAGTTGTGTTTCTGAAATTGTTTTTTGGTGTAATTATTCTCACGTGTGTTCTCATCATTACCTGCCTTGTTGTGCCTGGTGGGAGGTAGTCTCTTGCAGATGTTCACGGTGGCTCCCTGTGGAGCTGAGAAGAACAATGATCTACTTGCCATCCAGATTTTTTATAACTTTGTAAGTAACTTCTGAAATTAAGTAATTAAACACCGCAACATCACTACTTTTTATGAGGACACGTTTGCAAGTGTTGTCCCTGAAATGGTCTGTGATTGTCATGGCCTCTCTACTTGGTCACTCACTCAAGGTCACTCAATGGCTCAATTATAAATATTGCTGCTATATAAAATATTTAAAGCATTTGCAAACTTGTCGCTTTCCTAAGCTGTGTTTACACTTTGTAAGAAAACCATAGTCCTTGAAAGCATGAAGTAAAAAAAACATTCTCATAGTTCTGCCTTCAGTTCTGCACCTGCTTAACTTTTAACAGTTGAATAAATCTAGTGATTTCATTCAAGTCTATAAAACAGTATTACCAGATAAAGCTTTCAGTGGTGGACTGAGATTCTGAGTTTAAAGCCTAGACTAAACTATTCAGAAAAAAGAAGCAGACAGCTGGGGAGGGCAACTCAGAGCACATAAGTTAAACTGTAGTTATAACCTCTCCTTCACTGATAACTTTAAAGGGAGCACCTAAGCTAGTTGCTTAAAACAGGTCCATTCATGTGAACTTACATTTGAGAATTCAGATGTCTTATATTAGAAGACTCTGTCATTTTTGTCAGTGCAGTTGGTTCTTGGCTCTGAAGAGAGGTAGTCCAAGTCTCCAGTTCCTGCCTCCAAACTCTCCCCTTCAAATTACCTCTACAAGGCCATGGAGGAACTGGAAACTCCACTCCAGAAAACAGGTGAAAGGAAGTGATTGACTTTTTGCAGCTTCACCATGTTGATTAAGTGTTGTTCCTTACTAACTGTAAACATTTCTAAATTGAAAACAAAGCATCGGATTTAATGGGAGATGGAAGTAGCACAGAAGGAGCAGAACTCAGCAAGGTTTATGGCTGCTGTTGGAAAATACTCCAAATCTTCACTCACCCATTTGGGGTTTTAATAGCCTCATCAGTTCATTCTTCCTTTTCATGCTAGCTTTTTTTCATGTTTAGAAAATTTCTGTATAAAAGGCAACAAATGTCTCTGAATGCAGATGCCCATAAATGAAAACTCCTGATGAAAGAATGGCTTACAAGCAAGGATCGTGTCTGTGTCATTCTAAAACAGATTTCAAAACAGTGTCCCCTGGCCAGTCTGGTGCAGACAAGATCTTGTTTTACTCCTTGTCCTACTGTCCTGTGCTTGTATACAAGCCCTTGGGGATAGGAATCAGTCTTCATCTTATACTTGCACAACTCATGGTTTAATGAGGCCCTGGGCCGTATGCTGATCAGGCAGTTCCTGCAGCCTAGAATCACCAAAGTTATTTAATCTCCTTGGCTCTGCTTAGGTGCCTTCCTTCGGTGGGAATCTATGTGCCTTTTTTTGGCTGTGGATCTCAAAAAAAGCTTGACACATACTACTTTTTCCTGTATATAATGTATTGTCACATTAAGGATTTCAAAGATATTTAAAACCTAATTGAAATGCTGTCGTCATTCCAGAAATTATTTTTTTCAGTTGCTCAGGTTATGGTATTGCATAAAACGTGCCACATAGTCTGCAGGCAGATATGAGTAAGGACATAGACACTGCTTGGGAGATATTACAATCTATAAAAATCAAGACTGCCAAAAGGGTAAGAGCAGAAAAAGGGAGAGAGATAATAGGTATATCCTGCAAGAAGATGGTCTAATAATATTAGACCAATTTTAAAGCCATTTTATATAACATCTTAAAGCTACATCCAGGCTCTACTATAAGAGAAGCTACAGGTTAGATTCCCCCTTTCATTATGGTGAATAGCAAAATTCCCATTCATTTTAGGGCTCCATTAGGGCAAAGGTTGATTAATGGATGAGTCT
Source organism: Aramus guarauna (assembly GCA_013400195.1). NCBI lineage: Eukaryota > Metazoa > Chordata > Aves > Gruiformes > Aramidae > Aramus > Aramus guarauna. The sequence continues at coordinate 1,082,677 of VXBL01000629.1, forward strand.
CTTTTTTCTTTTTTGTTCAGAACAGCAGAGAAGTCTGTGGCAGTCCAATCATCCTCATCCTGCTCTAAAGCTTCGAAGAGGTATTAAATATCAAATATATACTTAGGTGCTCACATAGCAGTCACCCATGTATAGATTTTATTTTAGAAAATATAAATTCTGACTTAGGTTTGAGTATTTGTGATTTCAAATTAAGAAACTCGATGACTAATTCCTGAAAAGGAACTTTCTTTTCTTAAGCATGATTAAGAGTTTTAAGATATTTTTTATTTAAGACAGCAAAGATGCCATCTGAGATGACATTATTAAAGGAATTAGACTCCAAAGCCACCAATCTTTGCATGCCCTAACCTACATCCCTTCCACTTTCATGGGCATACCTAAACTCAGAACAGTCTCTTCAAGAGCTGACAGCTGCAACCATTGCTTTTCTACTGATGTCTAAAGTACTGAGAGCACCAGTCTGTCAGCCAGAAAGCTATCCAACAGATCCACAGCAAGAGATGAAGAAGGCCCTAAATGGAGATAGACGTGATCAACCCCATCTTGCAACTCCTGATTCTCAAGAAGGAAGGTGAGAAGGTCTGTGGTGTCGATGATCAAGACAGATGGAGGGGATGGGGCTATTGGGGGATGCACCCTGAGAGAAATGTACTTCTCAAAAATCTCCCATCCCTGTATATTGCTCTGAGCTCCTTAGTTTGCTCTGAGCTACTTCAGAGCTTTTTCTTCTGCTCCAAAACAGTGCTGGACATTCAAGAGAGTTTATCTGTCTTCACTTGTTTTAAAGAGTGCTCCTTACCATTTAGCATAACTGAGGTTAACTCCTGTATCTCCAAAGCAACCTCCCATTGCCATCTTTCTCCTCTTAAATGTTCAATTTAAAACTATAGCTATTTCATCGACCTCTTACCTTACATCAGCAGTGAATTATCATATTCCCCCTGAATTTGCACATTCTGCAGCTGTGAATTATGCTTTCTATTTGCCACAGGGAAGATAAGGTTAAAACAATGGTACTCCTTCCTGCATGTCAGTCCAAGGTCTGGTTAGGCTGTGCAGGGGGTGCAAGGGAAGGGAAAGGTTCATTGTCCTTTGGCTAGTGCATATTCCAAAGCATAACCTTTCCTGTGCTACTTATTTCTACAGACCAGTCAAAAAGGCTGGCTTTGGGCAACCTGGTCTAGTGAGGGTGTCCCTGCCCATGGCAGGGGGGGGTGGAACTAGATGATCTTTGAGGTGCCTCCCAGCCCAAGCCATTCTATGATTCATTCTGTGAAAAAGTTGTCTCCCATAGATAGTTCCCAACCCCCTCCAGCCAGCTCTGTAAGGTGGGGGCAGAGACCGTTGCTGTCTTCCCAAGGCAATGAAAGTGCTCTAGCGGTGCAGTAGGAGGGAGACAGGGCTGAGTCTGTGCAAAGGATCTCAGACATTTCAAGTGGGGCTCAGAAACACTGTTAATGAACTTTGATGTCAATGTAATTCATGGGCTTAGTTTTTGTATGACCAAAAGATCTAGAAAGGTTGGAGTAATGTTTTGAATTCCAATGTCAATTGTAATTTATCTTATTTAAAATAGGAAAGCCTCCTTGCTGGGTGATCTGAAGAAAATTCTTCACTGGAAATCAGACATGATAATAAATCACTTCTTGGTTTTCTCGCATGAATAAATTCTGTCTTGTTATGCAAAGCCTGGCAGCTAATTTGAAGTTGAGACCAGAAATACACAAATAATCAATGTTTCTCATTCCCAGATTTGCTTTGCACAGAGGCAAAAACACTGTGTAAGAAATCAAATAGTATACTGAAAAGTGAAGAAACAAATATCTGACATGTTAAGGCTCAGCAATAAAAATACTGCAACACAGCAATTAACATAGCAAATAATGTGATCAGGGCAATGTCACCTTGAGTTTCAGTCTCTCCCTCTAAATTTCTGTGTCTTAAGGAAAAAAAGGAATCATAGCATATCTTACCTCTACACTGGAAAGGAAGTGACTGCAGAATAGACAAGGTTGGGGAACTTTAAGCACTGAGTTATAGAAGAGAGAAAATTAACATTTTTTTTGGTCAACAGGTAATTTTTCAGTCTAATCGGTTCCCTGGTCACTTCCATTGCACAGCACTCAAATACATGTGCCAACACAAGATCAAGAGTGGAAGGAGGCCACAAATAAGCAGCTGGAGCGAGAGTGGTGCAGGACTGCTTCTAACGGCTGCTCTGGCTCCTGTCAGCTGAAAACATACATCAAACTGCATCTGAACTGTTGCCTGCTCTCACTTTGGACAAGCTGTGAGAAAGAGTATGACCTTTAGTTGTAAACACAGAAATCTGCCAAGTGATTTTTGCTCCTGGAGTATCACAGTGTATGGACCAGAGTCAGGTGGCCTATTCCATCTAAAGCTTTCCACCAGATGTTTCCCATCGGTTGCCTTGATTGTGCCCCTCTCAGCACCTTGCTTAGCCCTTCTGAAGGGCTAAAGTATCAAAGGTATTACATTCCCTCTTCTGACAGGCTCAGGAATACTTATGAAATAAGGATTGCCTGGGTATGTCTCTATTTCCACTGTCAGCCCTACAGCCCATTAAGTTTTCAATAGTTTCAGAGATTCTTCTTCAGTGCTTGCAGAGAGAAAAGTGTTTTTTTCACGTAGGGAAGGGCAGTTTTAAGTGTAAAATTAAGGCTTTTCAACTCTATTTAATATCCAGCAGAGAAGCAGGATGCAACATGAAGGATGGTGGTGGTGTGTTGAACAGCTTAGTGTTCCAGTTTCTCTGTTTTGTACAATGTGGAGCCTTTTTAGAATATATTACTTTATGTTTAAAGCTTAAAGTTGAAGAGGATGGCACACAATTTATTAACTATGTGCAGGAGGAAATAACCATTTCTGGGTTTGTGGTTGGTTGGCTGGTTGTTTTTTTGTTTTCTTTTACCACTGAACACTGAAGAGTTTAAAAATACCCTGACTCTGAAAGGTGTTTGGCCAAAATAGCATCAATAATGTGCAAAGAAAAAAAGTGCTCATCTCTTTGAATTATTAGAAACCCAGGGTCAGATTCAGCAATTTCTCTTTCCCAGTGCTGCTGATTTCAGCTCATTATTAAAAAAATAAATAAATTATACATTGCTACTACTACTGAGCAATCAAATTCTGTCCATACAAATCTGAGCTCAGTTCATTAAAAGATTTTATCTAAGATATTTCCTTACACATGTGTACAAGGCCTGTTAATTTTGATAATAAAACTAATTATGACTGATAACATTGCATACCCAAAGACTTATAATAGGAAGGTAGATAGCCTTGTAGTCCAAACAGTAGTGTTTTTTCTAGATAATCTTGGTTCTAATTTAGATTATGTAATTATTTTACTATTTGTACTTTAGCAAATCTCTTGCATTTGTTGGTCCAAATTCACCCTACCTGAGTTAGTTAGACACTAAAGTAAGATGTTACGAAAATTCACAACTGGCCCATGCTGTCTCAGGAGAGAGGTTAGGATGCAAAGTACAGAATTACAAAGGTAAATATTTATTCATGCGCATGAGGTGTCCCAGTCAAATTTAGATACCCTGAAGGTGGTTTTACACAGGGTTCCAGTAAAATTCCACTACCACATTGCATTACAGTGTATAATGTGAACTAATATATGTTAATAAAGTTAATACAGTTTCAAACTATAAAGGCTGATTTTTATAATAAGAAAGGGAATCTTCATGACAGAGACTTGCATACCTTGCACAGTCAGTGGAGGGAGACAGACTCTTCCAAAGGTACTCACATCTCAGATTTTCTAAAGTGACCTGTGAAGGTGCCATTCCCTTTCTGTTGACAGCAGAGGATGACTGTGAGTGTATGCATAATGACAGTATCTTCAAATTAACTGGATACCCTTGAATATGATTCTATTGCAGAATACCTGAGCTGGTTCTTAATGAGATAATGGACCGTAAAGGTGGCTTTGCATGAGCAGCTGTGGGAATAATGTTGTGAATCTCAGCCCTATGAAGTCCTGCTCCACCCTGCATTGGGTGTTTTATGAAGTGCTATGTGCCATGTTCTATACATGCAGTATGTGTATCTTCTTCCATATTCCTTTATATCTACACACATTTTTTTCCCTCAGGAAAAATAAGGTGTGACCAGGAATATTTATTATCCTTTAATAAGTCATAAATCTTGCTCTTTGCTCATATTTATCACTATTATATTCCAGTAGTGCAGATTGCTATGAAATTATGTTCATGAAAATCAGATGAGAATAAATCAATGGGGTTCATCTGACACAATATTAAACATTCTGTAAACAGAAGTATTCATGTAAATTAATTGTTTTGACCTACATTCTCTAATCCAAGGGAAAAAGAAAATAGGCATGTCTACAGTGAGTCACGTGAACTGGTTTAGATGGTTTCTTTCGCACTAGCTGTATTCTACTCAGAAAATTTGTTTTCTCCAGTGAATTGAGAGTGACTAGCTCAGATGGAAACATTTCCAGTATAGATGTTTACATTTAGTGAGACTCATGTCTTCCAAAAGGCAGTGAAATGCTGAGATCCTTGGTTCTTTCTTACTCATCTTTCAACAAGTCAACTCCAATACACATACTCCACACAATAGTCTATATAGTGTGCTTGTCAGGTCTAATTTATCAGCCTCATAGTCTTCTACATCACTATCCTTACTCAATGTGGTCTGCCTGCTGGTGGGAAAAGGTGATTGTGTCTTTTCTGCCTGATTTCCCTCATGAGATTCTCTTTCATTACAATTCAAAGAGCAGCTATATTTGAAATCTGAGCAGTTTGGAGCATTTATACCTCCAAAATCATCACCTAAACTATTTTTGAAACAAGTATGACTTCACTGTGTCTCACCTGTTATTCAGCTTTGGCACTTTCTCATGCCTGATGCTTCAAAGGAAGTTTGGAAATTCCTGTAATGTATTTAAACATCTGGGTAATATAGCAGCTAGTGAAGATTTTGCTTCCTGAACTACATAGATAAATGGCTTGTGACTCAAAGATGAGACTGATCAGTCTGCAGAGCTTGATTCTGGATGCATCAGTGCTGTGCATCATGCTGGACTGGCTGGAACATTTACATAATATTACACAGTGCTTGGCAGAGATTTCCAGTTGGAACCTGCAAACAGGACAGCATTAATTCATCACAGCACATAAGTTAATTACCCAGGTCTGTTGGCAATGCTAATTAACCAGGGCACTGAGACACACTTACTTGGTTATTTCTTTTCTGTTTCCAGAGCTAGCTTGCCTGGCATAGCTCATAAATTTATACACCTTCATCCTTTGCCTAAAGGAGATGTGCCCTGAGTGTCCTGGCTTATAATGAGTATCACTTCCCGGGTAGCCTCTTTAATTTCAGTGTGTATAAATCCATTAAAACTATCCAAACATAACTGTTCTTGCTTATAATAAAAAAACATATTGTTCTTGATGTTACCTAAAAAGCCTATTGGGCAGTGGAGAGAAACACCTATTTTCCTTAGAGAACCTCATCTAAGAACAGATAGCAGCACACAGCATAGCCATAATCATTAGTGGTTTTGAAGTAACAGAACCTTTATAACAAAACTCGATTTGACTCAGTTTACAATTTTCTTTAACCAAATACAAAACTAAATGTGTTAGCAGTGTGGGAAGTTAATTATTTTATCTATGTTAGTAAATGTAGAATATATATGTGGGGACTAAGACACTTGTGCAAGGAACTGTCTGATTATAATAGAGACAGACAGTTTTTGTCTTAAGGGAGTCTGTACTTGAATAGACAAGAAAGATAAAAGAGAAACAGAGACTGAGAGTGAAATAACTCACCTAAGCTCATACAGCAGATCAAGGGCAGAGCTATATTTTACTTTACTTTTCCCTCCAAATGTTCCCTGTCTTATGTATTTTTTTGCAAGACACTAAATTCATTCTTTGATTTTTAAACTCCACGTGAATTCTGGGATGAGGAGTAGCATGATAAACTTAGGGACTAAATTCTCCTCAACAGCTGCAGGAAGAAGTAAATTCAAGCTCACTTGTCAAATGCAAGCCTGCTGCTGGGCACTCCGAGCTCTCAGGGGCTGCGTGTGGATTGTCTCCGCATCACCCTGACTGCTGATTAAGCAAAACACATGTGCTTGAGTCCATTCAGCCATTGAGACCCATAGAAAGCTTGTCATGTGGAAAGCTGTAGAAAAGCAGAGAAGAGGAATAGAGCCAAAAATCATATTTATTTCATATTTTAGCAGCAATTCAACTTACTCTCTTCCAGAGCATGGAAAGAGAATACTGGCTTCTCAATGGCTGGCTCAGCAAGTATATTGGAAACGTTCCTGGACCTTCTTCCCCTTGGCTCCAGCCACCCATGGCAGCAAGGCTGAGCCCATTCTGAATACAGTATTTTAGGAACAGGGAAAAGCAGAATATTCCCTGGTGGTCAGAGTTTTATTCTCTTCGAGAGTGATGAATTTAGTGATAAATATGTGTTTATAAAGATGAAAATATGACTCATGGCAAGGAAAATGCTAAACATCTGACGTTGTCATATAATCTTTCCTATTCCTTAGTTTCATACAGCTGAAGACCAAGGGGGATTATTAAAGTAGGAGCAAGGGGGCAACTGGTGTAACAATTACAGAATTAAACACCAAACAAAAGTGATTCTTAAATGTCAGGATAATCCCCAACTGCTAAAATGCCCTAATCATGAAGTGGAATAAGTGCTGTCACTTTGGGAAAAGGCTGTTCTGCTGCCTGAACTGTGCCTGTCACAAGCCATCAAATATCATCGACTTACATCCATACAGAGGTCAGTCACGTAGTCTCAGATCTCTATCCTGTGTCCCTCAGGAGAAAGCAAGAGAAATCGCAGTGCTACCAATGCTCACAGCCCAAAATAGCTTTGAGGAAAGTTACTCAAGTCATGCTAACAGGTAAACATTTTGCCATGGTCTGGATGAATGTAACCCCTTCTCCTATCCTCACATTCCTGCGAATCTTACCAGAGAGAGTAAGGGAGGAATTTTTTCCAGGTTCCAGATTATGTCCTGCCTGTGCATACCAGCAAAGCACAACTAAGAAAGATGGCCCTTGCATTTTCTGAGAGAAGGAAACCATTCTAATTATTTTTCTAGTTGAGTTTTTCCAAAGCCTGATGCTTTAGAAGGTTGGGAAGGAAAGATAAGGGGAAAAAGAAGAAAAATAATATCTGGACAGTCATGCTTTGGAAGGAAAATTATTTTTTTGTTGTTGCTTGTTAAATACAAATAGGTCAGTGTCCAGTTAACCAATTGACACCCTTTCAAATCCACCCTTGATCAATCTCCTTCGTTTACTACAAGATTGTTCAGATGAACTAACATAGCACTTCTATTAAACTTACGCAGCATAAAGAAAGAAGAACATGGAAATACTGGAGAGGGTATATGCGTTCATTTATATATACATTATAGATTGGCATAAATTTATGTGTAAGAGATTTATGTGTCAGAATCTAAGTAAGTTTTATCTCGTCCTCAGGTTAAAGTGCAGTCTGTTTTTCAAAAGTTTATTCTTAAAGTAGATTTGTGGGCTCTAACTTTAACAGACAAAAGGAAAGAAACGTTGAGATGCCTCCTTCTTTTGTGGACCTTTAAAAAGCAAACCAACCTAGCTTGTTAGTGGTCCTTGAATGGTCTTAATTAGACAAGATTTAATGCTGGCAGAAAAAAATCTGGCTCCTGACAAACCATAATGTCTTATCTTCCATGCACTTGACTTCCCATTAAATGGGCCTTCCCTAACCTGGATGTTGTCCACTAGCCCATTAATTGGCTTTCTCTCCTGTCTGACACACTTAGCACATTTCACACTAATAAGGGTTCAAAAGTTCATTAAGACTCCGGGTCATTAGATATTAATAGCAACAGAGCCTTGTAGTACAAGTTTATTCATGGATTTACCATGAATATATAGTTACTGCACAGAAACTGCATGCTCATGCAAGTCAAACTGCCTGAAGCAACTTTTTTTCTACTAAAAACTTAAAGTTCTAGTTTTCACTCAGTTCTGATTGCCTAGAGCCCATGTTCACACTCCTTTACCCTGAAGGCAACTGGCTACAGGCCTGACGCATGAGCTTTGATTTTCACTACAGTCTTAACAGTGAACTGCAAGTGTTATCAGTATGCTGAGGACTTTGCATGGCTTTCTGCCTTCTCTGTGACCAAACCCAGAACTGAGCAGAATATTCACAGATCTAGAGCTGCATTAATTCATTCCAGGGCCAGAAGGAAGCACCAGACCCATACAAACTGTATCTAGACACCCAATTTCATTTGAAAGACTCCAGGAGACAGCATGTCCTTCACAAATATAGAGATGTTATTGGATAAGATGTTTCAATGCTTTAATTAACTTCACTAATAGGATATTATGTCTTAATTTTTACAACTTGGGTTTTCAGATGCCAAATTTTATTTTCCCTCTGCCAGCAAGGCTGAAAAAAACCACCTCCTTACATCATCCATTCTTCACACGCACCATTCAGCACAGAGTAGAACTCATCTAGCTTCATGTTGTAACATTGCTTTCTAATCTGTGGATCATTTTACAGCGATCTCTTTAAGCACCAGTATTTCTGCACTCTTCTTGACATGGACAATATATATATGGGCAAGACACTCTACAGTATCACTGCTGTGTAAATAGAAACCACAGTCGAAGGGATTCCCTGTTAATACATATGGGACGGTTTTAATCCTTCAGATCACAGAACTGCACTGAGAGCTCACAGCAAGGTGAGTACAATTCCAAAGTCTTTCTTTAATTTATTTCTTCCCGGCAGTCTCCAGTTCTGCAAATGTAATGTGCTTTTTCTGTTCCTGTATTTAATCCTGCTGTCTGCATTACTACTTCTGCCTCACCAAACTGCTGTCAACTGCAGGTTTAACCAGGGTATATTTTCTGTTGCTTTTTGGATTGTTTATCCTCACAAGACCCTTCTGGAACAGAGATGTTCCTTTCCCATCTTTGGAAACTCTTTGAGGGAATAGTAAGAAATACTATGGCTCATAAGCAAAAAAGAAACTTGATCCATGCTTTATGAGACCACTGGTGAATAACATGTGTTTTGCTTTGGGTTAGGCGTAGCATTAGGTCTCTTGAGCTGGGCTGCCTAGGTAAGATGGGCAGGATCAAAGAGGAGTTGGATGTAACCTGGAATCCAAATGTCTTAATCCTGTCAGGGCTGATGTGCTTCTCGGTGTCTGGCATTCAGGTTTATAGAAAATGTTCTAGCAGAAAGGTAAACATTTGGAGAGTTTAAGCAGCTGAGTGGAGTGTCAAGATCTGAAGCCAGCTTGGAACAAGGTTATTAAAACATATAAGATTTTTGTGGATCTACCTTGTGTATCTTAATTTTATGATGGAGCTGGGAAGAAATCACGTGATGGCTAAATCCACAAGAGGCAGAGTGGCTCAGGTGACTGACGGTGTACATCCACATTAATTAATAGGAGAACCGGGGATGTCAGCACTGGAGCCCTGCTCATTTCCACTGCTTAGCTGCTAGCTCACTCCATGGCATTTTTTGAACTTTTCCAACTAGCTCTACCAAGGCCATGACCGAAAACTGTTCTCAAGTAGTTCACTAGAGAGTAGTCCTAAAACTCAGTAAGAATAGACAACTTCAAATTGTCTCTTTCTGCCATGTACAGGTCTCACATGTTATCCCAGCAAATTTTCCTCGGATACCTCAGCACATGCAACAAATGCTATCCAGTGCTGTGCTATGAAACATCCACTGCTACACTGATCTCACATTATTTCAGAAAGTTTAAAAGGAAAAAAAGAAGAAGAAAAAAAATACTTCTGTCTTTGAGCTACCACATAGGGCACAGAAGAGCTAGAGAGAAGTGGTAAGTAGTATGAATGCAGCCAGGCCATAGCACTTAGCCTCAGTGCCAGAGAAAAGGTCCTTGCTCCTATTTTGTTTATCATCATAGGTGTAGCCATCTGTTTCCACCCAAACTACAGAGGTCCACTGAGAAAAGCTATTCTTACCACTTCAGCTGTTCCCCTGACTGTTTATGTGCTGACACCTCTCAGCAATTCAATTCTCCTGTAGGAAATCTGAGCTACATTTTGTAAGCTTTTGGTAAATGGGGACATAATGTAGGCACAAAGTGTATTGTGTTTTCAAGTGCCACTAACAGCTCTCCAGAGTCTCTCTTGTCTCTGTTTGTGCCGCTTCAGTGCTTCTCTCTCTCATGTGCTCTCCTGTTCTCCAAGACAAATCCACGAAAGCACGATAGCCCTAAGTGATGACCTAAGCCAGTCTGTGCCACTTTTCCTCAGGGACAGAGATCTTTTCCTGCTGCTTTGTTTTGTTTAGCAGAAGAGGCAAGGCTAAAAAAACCCAGAAGTGATAGCATACCAAAATTGTCGCCTCTTACCCATATTAGTGCCTATGTCCCTCCAGTGTCACCATGCATCAGGGTCTTCAGGTGCTCTTGCTACCCTAATTGTCTCCAAGGCTGCAGTGTGACCTTCCCCCTCTGTCTGACCCTGGAGGTAGTGGGGATCTGCAGCTCGTGGCTTACCAAGGAAAAGGCAGGAGTGAACTGAGCAGGAACACTGACAATCTGCCTGTAGCTAAACAGCAAAGGGCTGGTTAATTAATAATTTATCTGTGTCTGTATGTTTGTACTGCATTCTCACTCTTTACAGCAGAATGAGGACTTAGAGAAAACAGTAACAAAATGGAATTGTTTAAGTGGGTGTTTTCTTGAAAGGGATAAAACATGACTATGCTTCTTGCCAAGTTGTAGAGAACATTTCCACTTGAAAAGTACCAGTCTGGAATTTCAGAAAATTGAAAATGTAGGGCTAGATTAGTTCAGCTGCTGGACTCCACTAAGGTCAATGAAATTAGGTGAATTTCAGGGCTACTGAGTCACCTCCTCAGCTTTTGTCCAGCTTTCCACTGGGAAGGCTGTATTGTACTGGAGGCGCAGGAGGAGATGTGTGCTCTGTCACCTTCCCCATCAAGCAGGGGATGTCCCAATAACATAATGGCATGTGCAAATAAACCTCTCACGACCAACGCTAACATTAGCTTGTGTCATTAAATCAGTGCATGTCCTTCTAGACATATAAAGCAGGGGGTCAACTGGGACCTTCAGTGAAGATGGTGGCAGGGAGTAGGCTACAAGGCAGCAAAAGAGTTCCTGTTTCCCTCGCCTGCCAGGGGAGCTTGCAGGGAAAAGCCACCAGGGATCCCACCACGGCTTAACTGAGCTGCTCTGAGGCTTGGTCACCTCATCTCCACCTCGACTGTGGATCATTCTATGTGCAGGAATTTCAGTTAAGTGATCCTCTGGTCTCATGGCTTCTATTCCCCAATTTTCTTGTTCAACATGCCTCTAAAAGGTTAGACCTTAATCTTATCTCACCTGCAGCTGAAATCCTACCCACACTCTAAACCTCTATTCCTATTCTTCTGCTTTTCCTTCTTCTCCCTCAGAGGAGAGGAGAATGAGAGAAAATCCACATGTAAGGTATAAAGTACATGATTTTTATTTTTTTTTTAGCTTTCACACTGTCTTCTGTGCAACTGTCTACATAAACAACTTTTAAAAGAAATCTTACAATTTCTCTCTTCCCTCCCCAACATACCTTTAAACTGAAATGTCAAATGAGCTGTATTTTTTTCTTCCCAGCCACAGACTCACTACTGCCAAAAATATTCACAACACTTACGTAACCCCTGTGTGGTTATCTGTGTGAAGGATTACTGCAGCTCTGTGTACATGCTAGCCTGGAGAGGTCAGTCTCCACAGACCCATTCGTCCTGACAATGGCATTGCTTTGGATGTGTTAAAAGCTCCTCACTTAAAAAATGCTAGCTGATGCATTCTAATTTCCCTTCAGCTTTCCATTTCTCTCATGAAAAGCAAGGAGGGACAAGTTTGGGTTTTTTATTTAAATCAATTTCTGCATAAGGCTTTTCTTCTAAGTCATTTTAAAAGCTTCTACAAGTGTCTCTGTTGTATGCTTAGGGCACAGAACAGTTCATTGACTTGCCAAAGGCTGCAGAGGAAATAGGTGGCTAAACTGGTAAATTAATCAAGCTCTTCATTCCTTTATCTACTGCCCAGATTCCATCTTCTCTTTCAGATCAAAATTGAGGCTCATTTGTATAATTGTTACCAAGAAAGCCAAAGAAACATGATGAGAGTGAAGTGTTAACATCAGTACCCAAACTGGTCAATGACGTTTCCTTCACTGATATTAAGCTGATATTAAGAATGACCATGTTTTAAGAAAAAGCTTTTGCTTTTCCAAAGTTTGATTTTTAGTTTTATTCTTCTATTGTTGTGGTAAAATATAGGTCATCTAGAACACCCATTTTTTTTAACCAATGTTTATTGTATTAAAAGAGAATAACAAAGGCATTTCTGTGAGGGCTGATATATTTCCAGAATTTTTCTTTCCTGCCTGCAGCATGTAGCCTGACAGTTAATGTATTATCTCGAGAGAAAACAGCTCCAGGTCTGAAGAGTTTCTGGGATGAAGTAAAGGCAGGTCTCTCACACTATAGTTGTGATAACTCAGCTGTTGTATACCTGCAAAAAACCTGTTTCTGTTGTGTTTACAAGGAAAGCTATGGCCATGGCTTTTTGAGGAGTTTGGTCTTGTCCGCGTGTCTGACGTGGTCTGAGAATCGTGGCCAGGCTGAGTTACTCAGCTTAAACAAGAATTGCTTAGGGTGAGATTTATCTTCTTCAATGGGAGATGTTTATACTGTAGGCATTTACTTCTGAACTCATCCCACGTGCTTCCTTTTAAAGTCAACGTGAGAAACAGGCACTTTCAGAGCATGGTTCATTTGAACTGTTTGAACTAATTTTTTGTCAGATTGTTCTCTGAGCTGATTCAGCTCACTAATGTGGAAGAACATGATCCAGTCACTTTTCCTTAGTTACTTCTTTGCCATATTAGTGAGTTAAATTAACTCACAAAGGGGTGCCAATAGGGGAGATGAAAATAAGCGTGAAGAGAGGTAAACAGCAAGATTAGTGCATCCTGTTTCTTCAAACTGCAGCCTTTGACACCTAAATTCTGTTTATCTCCGCATTTAGATGGGGATTTGTCTCATATGTTTATGAAACAACATACCCAGCTGTTTCTGCTGATGGGGATAAATAGGTTGATATAAGCAGTGTTGTTTCCAAGTCAGATGAATGAGGAGAGTGCACTGAATATTGCAGATTTTACAGCTGAGATGTAGGTATGAATGAGAATGGGGGATGATGTTGAATTGATTTAATGATAATACATATAAAATGTGGTTGTAAATAATACAGGTGTTTCTGAAAATGGAATGACACATTTGGCTTGTTTAACTTTTGGAAAGAGGTAAGGGATGTATTGTAGGCTCAAAACCAGCCCTAGACAAATTCTCATTGAAGATAACAGGTAAATTCTCTTTAATGTAAATTGGAAAATTGATTTAGAAGGATAAATATCAAAGTATTTGTTCACTGAATGAATATGCATTTGACAATTGGTTTATACAATACTTGTTCAGAATGAAACAGTACAATAATAAACAGACTACTTTGCCAACTGAAAATATAATATGGAGATGTAAAAATTTCATTTTGATTTCACGTAGGAGTGTAGGTTTGGGACATAGGCAGAGATACATCTACAGAGTATTTTACTGCTGGCATTTCCAGTCTCCTCTATCTCAGCTGTATCTGAACTAACTCCAAAGAATAAACTACCATTTATACACTTCTGAAAGGCAGACTATATTAGCTCCAGCTCTGAAATACAGCCACATACCTACCAGGCCTCTAGTTTAGAGCTGGAAAGTGCCACAGGTCTGTAATTTCAAACACTTAAGAAAGAAAATTAACACTGGAAAATTAACATAGGGATTTATTCCCCATCAAAACTGACTTTGGGATTTTTTTCAAGGCTATAAATATATCTGAATAACTAAACCCAAGCCTTGAAAAAAAATTTGTCTTGAAAATATGCTTATTCATCTCCCTCACATGGGTATTAGAAGAACTGATTTGACCTAGACATGTAATATGCACCAGGGCTTCTAGACAAAAGGCTGTGTATATTCAGAGTTCTATTACAATGAACTAGCTGAGTATGCTGAGAGTGCTGTTGTAATTTTAATAAAATTAATTTAATTTGAATTGGTAAGCAGTTGCTGGGACACAGCAGTTCCCACTCCCACCTGTGAAGGAAACCAGATCTTAATGGAATTTTGCAAGAATAAATGTGATAAAGACTTCATAAAAAAAGTCTACAAATGAGATGCAAATCAAGCAGAGGAATGCTTGAATCACGTCTCTTCCCAGGCTTGATTTAAGGTAATTCTGAAAGAAGGTTCCCATAAAGAAAGTACAGACTTTCTTAGATAGCAATACTGAAGTTAAGTACTTGTAGTAGGCATTAGTTAGGCTTGCATTTAACTGGGTCTCTGTTAAAGGTATACTTACATGAATACTGTTTGTCTGGATGTAAAAGCCAAGGCACAGTTATGATAGTTTGGATAGTGTGATTAATTGTACTCTGAGGAAATTGTATTCAACATAATCAAGAGGTAAATCTAGACTGTAAAGGAATGATGCTCTAAGAGACCGGAAAGAAAGGATGCAGTATCAGCCAATGTAACAGAAAAATTAGGATAGATCAGATGATGGGCTAGGCAGAGGTAGAAGTTTGCAAAAAGAAGATGGAGAAAGGAAAGAAGGCTTCTTGAGAAACAGATAATTATACAGGCGTAGGAAACGATCCATTTAAATTCTTCTTTTTTCCTTCCTTTGCTATTCTCAAATGGAAATGGCAGCTTTGCAGGAGGGAGAGTTACTCTGAAAGAGGTAGAAAGTATTCTTCAAGGCCTTAAATGGAGGGAATGAGCTTGGACTGGTGCTAAAGGAGATGGTACAGAAGTCAGAAGGTGCTTGAAAAGGTAAGCCTTCCTTAGCCTGAAAGAAGTCCTGTGCCCAAGTCACAAATGCTAAGAGACTGCTTGAACCAGGAGGGTGGGAGCTCCTCTGGAAGGCAGGAATACCTCTCCTGCTTGGCAAGGAAGCAATTCAGGGCAAAGAAAGATAGGAGCATGAAAGAGACTAGCTTTGCAGTCAAGTATAAAGCCACTTGCTCTAAAAAAGGCCACAGCTTTCCACATCTCAGTCCATGAAGTAACCCCAGAGCTACTGAGCCACATTACCTTCTGCCTGGCCCCTGGCTGCTTTTTTTTTTTTTTGGACTTCAGCACAATTTCAGCAGGAGAGGTGGAACCTCTGTTTACTGGGAAACAGTTGCAGACTTGGTAGTTCTTGCTAGTAGATAAAAGATGTTGGGATGCACCTTCTCAATTGGATAAGAGCCATGGGCTTGGTTTTCCCATCAGCAGACTACATGGACTAGTGATTTAGCGTAGAATTCTGGAGAAGCTGCACTGAAATGGAGAACAAATACGGCCACTGTATTATAAAATAAAATAAAATAAAACCAATGATGTCTTTCAGCCTTGAAAAACACTGCTGATGGCATGTAGTCTGCATGCAGTGGTAGCAAATGGTAGCTAAGCTCCCTATGAAGGTGTCTAGCTCTAGACAAACAGAGCTTGGCATCTATTTTACTGCAAAGATCAGAGTCAATGTAGATGTACCTTTGGACACCAGCCTACAGTTTGTGAACACTGGTCAGATTTAGGAGCTTTCCTGTGACCCAGTATTAAGACACCCTCCATTGTTCTCCACAAACAATTCTGCTTTCCTCATCAGTTCCCATGGTGTAGCTTCAGCTGCTCCTCACACAGCTCTCCTAAAAGTTGGGAATCCTATTCAGAAAAGCTTGTCTCTCCTTCTAATGCAGGACATGTGTTTCTGCTCAAGGATTAAGGCACCTAAAGGTTGAGTGAGATATCTAAATCATTTTGTCTCACAAAGGCATTGTGACAATAGATTTAGTAATGACTGTGAGATGCTCAGGTAATTCAGAAATAAGAACTCTTTAGGTAGAATCATAGAATCATAGAATGGTTTGGGTTGGAAGGGACCTTAAAGATCATCTAGTTCCAACCCCCTGCCATGGGCAGCAACACCTTCCACTAGACCAGGTTGTTCAAAGCTCCATCCAACCTGGCCTTGAACACTTCCAGGGATGGAGCCTCCACAACCTCTCTGGTCAACCTGTTCCAGTGCCTCACCACTCTAACAGTGAAGAATTTCTTCCTAACATCTAATCTAAATCTACCCTCCTTCAGCTTAAACCCATTACTCCTTGTCCTATTACTACACTTCCTGATAAACAGTCCCTCTCCATCTGTCCTGTAGGCCCCTTCCTTGGAAGGCCGCAATTAGATCTCCCTGGAACCTTCTCTTCTCCAGGCTGAATAATCCCAACTCTCTCAGCCTGTACTCATAGGAGAAGCGCTCCATCCCTCTGATCAACGTTGTGGCCTCCTCTGAACTCTTTCCAACAGCTCCATGTCTCTCTTGTACTGGAGACCCCAGAGCTGGACGCAGTACTCCAGGTGGGGTCTCACAAGAGCAGAGTAGAGGGACAAAATCACCTCCCTCGACCTGCTGGTCACTCTGCTTTTGATGTAGCTCAGGACATGGTTGGCTTTCTGGGCTGCAAGCACACATTGCCAGCTCAGGTTGAGCTTCTCATCAATCAATACCCCCAAGTCCTTCTCCTCAGGGCTGCAGTCCTCCTCAGGGCTGCAAGGTACTTTTAATAGGTGTGTTTTAAAGTACAAACTCTGTTGCAGTCCCTTTAGGACCCACACCTCCTGTAGCCCACTTCCCAGTGCCGTATGAGTCAGGAAATGGGCTGTGCAGCTGAACAGCCCTGGCACTGCCTCCCCTCATCAGCTGATGGCATGGCTCCTACCAAACTGGACCGACTGACTTTAGAGGGTTTGGGCCAGTGCCATGTCTGTTCGTGGACAAAGCCACTGCTTTAACACTTGCCTGTTAACTGAACAAACCTCCATAAAACTCTCTACCAGAGTGACACCTGGACCCACTACTGGTTCTCATCTTGTTTCTACATATTGCTGCTGTTACATTTGTTTTAGTCTCCTGTGGCTCCTTGTATTTGCACAGTAACCGGTGCCATTATTGCTAAGCTGTGTAATTACACAGTGGATCTCTCAGTAGCACTAAATGTATAATTATGAAGTTCTCCAAAGTAGAAGGACAAAACAACTGTTCAGTGTTTGCAGCCAACGGAGTTTTACTGTATGTGCTTTCCATACCACTTAGTTTACTGCCTACTTAACTTTCCATAAAGTGTAATTAGGTTCTGGGTAGGGTTGGAAGACACATGGAGTATAATATATTAACTGCACTTCTTATTCATAAAGTAACAAAGACTCTGCATCAAGTTAATGCCAACAGTTTCCCTTGGAAATAGCACAAATAATTTGTCACTGCTCATTACTCTCACACTACTATACCACTGCTGGCTTTTGAAAAGACGGTTTCTAAAATTATCCAGAAGAGCTGATTACTGGTTTTGGTATTGTAATGTTTAAATGGACCAAAACAATTCAAGATCTATGCATTTAACCCAAGCAAATAGAAGTGTTTTGGTTTTGCATTTGTCTTTCTGGCGTGTATGGATTGTTTCCTTTCTTTCTGAAGGATAAAGGGTACCCAGTGGAATACAGAGAGCAGAGAGCCAGCACAAGGCCACTGTTTAAGTGGGGTACAGACATTTGTCTTTTGAACAGAGAGCAGTCTGACCTGAGCCTTTTACCAGTGACAGGAGTATTAGCTCTCTGAAAGCAGAGACAGCAACAGGGGTTGGGCACATTGCATGAGAGGCTTTCACAAACTCACTGAGATTTCTCTGTCTGAAGGGACAAGCTGGACAAAAAGAGATAAAACAACTTCTCCAAGGTCACCCACAACAACCTTGTAGCAGAACAAGGAATAGAAATGAGATTTTCTAAATGCTGTGTTAGTGCCAGGTCCACTTGGACATGCTGTTTAGCCTCCATGTAGTCCCTCTAGCCCACCCTAAACTCATTAGGATCTCTTGCCAAAAGAAGCGTGCATTCCTGTGAATCTGGCTCGATTCAACAATCATTGGACATGTTGACGTTTCCTTTGGAGATACAGCCAGCTACTCTCCACACATGGTGTTTGCCCTCAGCCGGGCTGGAAGGGGGAACTGCTGCAGCCCCTGCTTGCACACTCACAAGACTGAGGGAGCTGATTCACATGTCACTTGTGGTTTCTCTGAATTGTAGGAATGTTCCTTAGAACTGAAACAGTATTATATCTGAATGTATAACTCTTCCCTCCCAGAAAACTTCCCTGGCTGGGATGGCTGGGGATTCACTCCTCTCCTGTTTCACCTCAGTGCATAAGAAGCTTCATATACTGCATTATCCTGGGAGCAAATCAGAGGACAAATTGTGATGGAGAGACTTATTTCCTACATTTTTGGAACAGAGAATGATCTGTTTAAGATATAACAGCACTCTCTCTCTTACATTCCCAAGTACGAAGGGCTGGCTGGAGCCAGGGCTCCTGCAACTCTGTAGCAGATGCCGTAGGTGGGCTTCCTTTTTCCTTCTCCTTGACCTTGGAGCCACAGACTCCACCGAGAAGAGAAAAGCAGCAGGGCTTTCTTGCGTATCTGAGTAGAGATGGGAATTATTACCCCAGTGAGCTCACAGTACTTACCTTCTCACAAACAAAAACATGGTACACAAGACTGGATCTTCAGTCTCCAGTCCTAGTTCCATCCCTTTGCTCTTCTGATATGAAATAAGCTGACCACTGGAATCTGGCCCTCTATTACATGAGTATCAGACCAACATTAGCAAACCCAGGCAAGACTGGGGGAAATGGGAACTGATTTTGAAGGGATCTTTTCTAGTATAGAGAGAAATGCTTTGGTGGACTATTCTGAGTTACCTGGTACTACTCCACTCCAGGTTTTCCAGCTTTGCTTTATTAAATCACTTCACAACACTTTTAGAAGAAAGTGTTGCAATGTAAAGAGATCCCATTTGAAAATTACTATCCTAAACAGTAAGCTTTAGTTTTCAAAGCTGTCAGTCTCCTCCATTTCATATGTGATAGGCACAAGAAAAGATAAAAAAGCAGGGTTTAGGTCCTGTTTTCTAATACTTTGCTTCAGAGACAGGATTTTTTTATGTTGTGGTTGTTTTCCCTCTTTCTTATGTACTATTTTTTCCTTTAAAAAAAAATCTTTTCACTTTCAGAACATTAATCCTTCTCTCTTTTTCTCCTTGTTGCTTGTCAATTGAACACTCACCCAAACAGACCCAATGTGGTACTAGCTGTCTTTAGTAAATGCACGTTTCACTTGTACTGAGCTACCGTTCCCTTATTTAAATAATTAAGCTTCGATTTGGCTAAGACAAGTTGATGACATGCTAAACAGAGGCATGCTGCAACTGTCCCCAATGCTGCAGAAAATTCAGATAACAGACAGTAACTTCTCATTTCAGAAGTCTTCTCATAATAATAATTTTTGATCCTGATAGAGAGAAAAAGACACTTAATTAACTCTCTCTGCTTATCTGTCTTCCATCATATTCGAGTATATTGCATAGGACTCTACAGCTTTCTTTACTGCAGCACAGTCCCATCAATAGCAATTACGGTTCCTTGCCTGCTTTCAGTATCTTTGTTCAGCAGTGGATCTGAAACACAGTCAAAACTGAAACAGCTACCAGCAGTGGCACATGAGGACAAAAGAACAGTGTGAAAGCCTTAAGTAAGCTTCAATACCATAACAATACTTTTCAACAGCATGGCCTATTAATATGAAGCTCTTAAAATGCAGTTTAGAATGCTAAATAATGGCCTTATCCCCACCAGCAACACATATAAAACTGAACTGAAGCAACTGCTAACTTCAATAGCTTCTAATTAGAGATGATTGACTTTTCACATTAAAACCACTTTTATTTTAATAGGAGACTAATTGCTCTCTTCCGAAAATTATTTTCTTTACATACTCCTTTGGTTTTCAAAGTAGTCCCCACTCCAAGCCTGAACTTATCATTCTTTTCTTCCAAGAAACAAATTTTGTTTGAAAAGTAAAAATTTCTAACATTCAATTTTAAATTATAATTTTCTGTTGGAAACCCTTGTTCAAATTGTTTTACCCATTTCTATGTGTTACAAGAAATCCTTGTTCTGAGGCAAGAGTTTCTTGTGTCTGGTTATTTATTTCTCCCAGGCATCTGAATTTCACATTCTCTATGACATCATTACTGTTGGTAAAGCAATGTGTAGTGGGTTTTGCACTGCAAACTGTGGATCCTCTCAGAGTTTGGGCTCACTTCTGAAGATTTATGTGCTTACTTAATTGTACGTGGTATGGGAAGTTCAATTTTCATCAAATATCACAGAAATATTTTTGTTACTGCAACCTAATATGCCTGTTAAGATGTCCCAAAAGGTAAGGGGGAGGCGATGACAGTATTTCAGGAGGAATTAAATACAGGGCAAAAGAAATCCTGAAGAACACTAGTCAAGTGATGCTTGATACAAGAATCTTCTGAAGGTAAAGACTGAAAGATGCTTGAAAAAGAAAGGATATATAACAAGCAACAGAATCCTTACCGCCAACTACACTAGATTTCAGGACTTTTCTTGCAGCACTTAACAACATTTCTTATCCCCAGTTGGTGTTTCCACCATCCAAGTATTTCCATCACACATCCTTTGCTAGGTTAAATGTTACAAGGGAAGATTCATTTTCAGGTTTCATGGCACAAAATCATCCCTGCCAGGCACCAGGAATCAATGGTTCCTATTTTACCTCGCGATGACAGATGTATGTTCAGTGCCTTGCTGGCTGGAAAAGGCTTACTGAAGGAACCATGTTTCCTGCTTAGCATGCTGAATAAACTGCTGTCTCGCCATGAGATACAGAGGAAAACTGCTACCATTGCAGAACTTCTACAGTGTAAAAAATAAAAGTGGCCAGCAAACAGAAACTGAGCCCTGTGAAATGCAAGGTCATTCATAAACTGGAAAAATATTTCTTCATGAAGCTTGGCATCCTATTTGCTTTTCATTAAAAATAAAAATAAAATAATTAAAAACCAGGCATAAAGGTCATTGTCCTATTTCCAGCACTCCAGGGACAGAAACTTCAGAGTGCTTTTAGTTGAGTTGAAAACTAATTCTAATTGCATGTGTCCCAGTTCACTGTCTAGTATACAAGACCTTGGCTCCTCTCAGGAATCTCCCCAAAAGACTAATGTCCTTGACCACAACTGGAGGAGAGGGGGAGCAGGAAGAAGGACAAGGAGATTCCAGTTAGTCTCTTTATTCAGTGCTAGAGATTCTTCTTCTCCCTTCAGTGAGAGCAAAAAGCTATTCCTAAATATATGCTGAAGACCAAATCAGACATGGAAATTGATATTTATTTATCTACTACTTAAAGAATGACAGAATGGGAGATGGATTCTTTTTTATAGTCCTTAGTGAACAGAATGCTGCAATCCAGTCCTCCCCTTGTGTCTCCCACAACTACCATCATCACAGAGAGAACAGCAGTAGTCATTGGTCTTTAAAACCTCACACTGTGTTTCTATTCAGAAATAAAAGGAAATCAAAGATCACAGTAATATTTAGATAGGAGAGACTGTTTCTTACATCCAGAGCCCACAGACTTTCAGAAAAAAAATAGTGGAGAGGGTAATCCTTACTGATTGGGTCAGCAGACAAACTGGTTTACTGGTCAGGGAAAGTTTAGACTGCTTCAGCACAGTGTAAATGACACAACAACATTTGTGAAGAATATTATCCCATGGGGACATGTCTACCATCAAAAATATCAATCATAGAATGAGAGGTCAAGTCAACAAAACTTGTGAAGGAGAGATAATCATGAATATAAAGAGTGCAACTGTAGCAAGACTTTTGACTGGTGTTGCACAGCTCACACATCTCTCGCTTGTCTACCCTTGTCAGTCCTGGTACCTGAGTCATTTCCCACACGGGAATGCTGTGATGTTTGGTGCTGTACAAACAGCAAAAATGATCCCTTGGTCCCAGAAAACTTCTTATTGTATTGTACCATTTCTGTTCTCTCCAAACTTAGTGACAGAACTTCCCCTGGCTTTGCTAAGGTTAGAGCAGATCTCAAGCCATGTATGGTCTCAGGACATATAGTCAGGTGGAAGATCTAGTTCTTGAAAATGGACTTGCTATTCTTAAACTGATCTAAGGCAGCTTGATGAAAAAAATGGCTTCCTGCTGCGTGCCACTCACCTTAGTCACACAGTCCTGACTGCTCCCTTGGGCTGGCACTGGCTTGGCTGCATGGTGAGTGCAGGGTGTTGTTAACACCAGAGGGATTATTTCCCATAGATGAGCAAGATGTTTGCCTCACCCCTCGGCTGCATAATCCAAAGTGAAGCAGGATAGCAGCAGGACTATAATCCTGGCTGGGAAGGTGGGAAAAGTAGGAGTGAGCAGAACTCCTTCATCAGTATCATGGTGGGATCACATAAAGCATAACGTGAAGCCACATTCTGGTCTCAACCTGCTCAAAGCACACAGGGAAGTGTTTAACCACCTTTGCACTCCTGGTGTCCAGGGGTAGCTTTACATCCACTGCAAAATAGGGTAATTCCTAGGCAGAACTAATTATGCTCATCTGACTGCAATATCTGTGATCTATCCAATCAACATCCTTATCTCAGCACAGTCTCTCACACTGGGATCCCAGAAAGGCACCAGTTTTTACATTGCATGACGCAGAGTCTCTTTCCACAGAGAGCATTGTAGCAGTTGAAGAAGAAAAAAAGGTTCTGACTACATGCTCGTACTTTTAAAATTCCTTTCTTTCCTGAAGGAGTAAAATTTTAGGAAACAGCATTTATATATTATTTAGGAGTTAAAGACATATTGAACTCAGTATGACTTAGACTGTGTAAGTAATTTTAAAAACTGGTCCCATGAACATGTATGTTTAGAGGCAAGAACTGTAGTTGTATAAGGCCAATGGTTAAGCAGAACAGTGAAAAGCAGCAGGAAGGAAAAGAAAAAGCCAGGATTTTCTTTTTTTGGTTTCTCAGTAATGGAGAGGAAAAAAGCCATGTGCAAAATCTGTTCAGTTTAAAAATTTTATTTGATAATAATTGTGGCATCACTTTTCAAAGGGAACAAGTCATAAAAAAATTGAGGAAATTTAATATCTTTTATAGGTATTAAAATTGGGAGCAATTAATTATGTCTAAATGTGCCTGAGTAAATGTTCTCCCTAACCTAAAGGAGGCTTGCAGCGCTGGGATATAAAGGTCATTGGGGAAAGTAAGAACTAAGAATTCTCCTTTGAGTAACAAGGTCCTTGAATAATCCCATATGCTGCATGAACTGCTGTTAAAGATGAGAAATAACCACAGAACAGGTGCTATTGCTGGAAGTGTGGGGTTTAGATGAAACAGTTGGAAGCTCTATTAACTGTAACAGAGCAGATGCAGCTGGGCAGGGTGCCTCACTGAGCAGGAACAAGATCACAGAATTGCAGAATGGTGGAGGTGGGAAGGGACCTCCTAAGATCATCTGATCCAACCCCTTCCTCAAAGCAAGGTCCAAGAGAGCAAACTGCTCTGGGTTGTGTCCATTTGGGCTTTGAATGGCTCAGGCATAAAGACTCTGAAACCTCTCTAAGCAACCTGCTCAGGTTCCTTACAGTTAAAAAAACCAACCAACCAACCAACCAACCAACCAACCAAACAAACAAACAAACAAACAAAAAAACAACAGAAAGAAAAACAAAATTAAAAAAACCCCAAACAACTAAAAAACCTTATTTAAAATTGAATTTCTTGTATTTCAGTCTGTGCCCATTGCATTTCATTGATCACCACTGAGGACAGTCTGGCTCCATCTTCTTTACTCCCCCCTATCAGTGTGTGAGCCCTCCTGCCATCTTTGCTTGCCTTCCTGCACAACAGGATACTCCATCCTTGAGCTTGCAGGAGGTGATCCTTGAAATTCAAGCAGCTCTCCTTGGCCCCTCTTCTCTTTAAGACCACCTCCCAGGAAAGAGCTCCCTGAAAAGGCCAAAGTTTGCTCCCTTCAAGTCCAAGTTTGTGATCCTGCTTTTCACTCTGCTCACCCCTCTCAGGATCCTGAACTCCACCATGGCAAGATCACTGCTGCATCCAAGCTGTCCACAGCTTTCACATGCCTGACCTGTTCTTCCTTGTTTGTATGTATCAGATCCATCAGACTATCTCTTTTGTCAGCTTGTTAATCACTTGAGTCAGGAAATTATTGATAATGCACTCCAGAAACGTCCTGGATTACTTGTGTCCTGTTAGGCTGTCCCTCCAGCAGATTCCAGAGCAGTTGAAGTCACTCATGAGGACCAGGGCCTACAAACATGAGGCTTCTTCCCTTTGTTTGAAGGAGGCCGCATCTGCTTCTACCTTATTAGGGGGCCTGCAGCAGGCACCAACAACATTGCCCTTTTAGGTTTGTGTGTGATCCTGACCCTTAAACTTTTGACTGGCTCCTCTCTTATCCCCAGGCAGAGCTCCATTCATCCCTTCTGCTCTCTTAAATAAAGGATAATACTCCTCCTTGCCTCCCAGTGTGTCCTTCCTAAAGAGCCTGCATCCATGCATCACAGGACTCTGGCTGTGCGAGCTATGCCACCATGCCTCTGTGGTACGAAAGAGATGGTAGCCCTGCAACTGCACACAGACCTCTAATTCCTCTTGGTTTTCCCTGTGCTGCATGCATTGTTGTAGAAGCACTTCAGAGAGGCACCCACTCATGCTATCCTGTTCCCAGAAGAGGTATTGAGATCTTACCCCATCATCCTTTCCGACAGGCACTTCTTTCTTTGTATATGTACACTTGGAGAGGTACTTCCTCAACCCTGTTTTGTTTTTTCAGTGTCTCTTCTGTGCAAAACATCTGTACCCTTTGCTCAGCAACCTGGCCTGCCACTTCCTCACTTGGTTGTGGGTTGTCTTCTCTCTCTTCCATCCTTCCTAGCTTACTTAAGGGTTCAATAACTCTATTCAAGGTAATTTATTCAATCAGTGAGGTCTTTAATAAAAATTAGTGCTCAATCAATGAGTAATCCAGGACCAACAACGCACACAGTACCATCTCTGTGGAATTTCATAAATGCCAGATTCAGCCACCTGAATCTAAGAATAGGATAAAAGCCTTTCTTTATCCCTATTGTTCCTTAATATAGTTTGTTCCATTCAGTCTTTAGAAATTTTTATGTTTGCTTTTGCAAAAACACAGTGCCATTGTGTCTTACTAGGCCATGAGAAACATTGAAAGCAATTCTAAAAACAGTGTGAAGCTGTTTTGGAAACATTGCTTGACTCAGAGTTTCTGTTCTGAATCAGTTCTTCTCTGTTGTTTCCTCTTGTGAAGACTGACACCCAAACTAGAATCACATATGCAGTTACGGATAGAGCTCTCCTTACATGTGGATTTCTACATATGGCAAGTTGAGGGAATAAAGAAATATGATTGAAAAGCCGAGCAGTGTCCTGGTCCAGTAGCAGTCATGCTGCTAGGACTGAGATAATTCACTTCAGATGTTAAAAATTAGGAGGAAGTTTTGCACTTGGCCTTATGAACTCTTCTGGTTTAGACCGGAGAGTTGGTTCTTGCAGCAGCTCTTGCAGTTGACTGTTCAAAATGTTCTTATTATATATAATCCAGTGAAAAGTCATTGTCACAACAGAGATATCTGCTGACAGCAAATATGGTCACTATGTACCTGAATTAAATTCCAGCTATCAGCAAATAGAGAAAATAGATTTTTTTTTTTTAACTGATCTATCTGTATCTAGGGGACCTGTCCTGAAAATGTTTTATTCAGAAGTTGAATGGGGTTCTCTCATGTGGACAAAAGTACTCATATGCTTGGATTTGGGCTTAGATATTTATGCAGAGTGGTTTAATTTTCTAAGGCATTTGTGATATTAAAAATATCTTGAAAAAAGTTGATCAAGTCTGAAAAATTTCATGCTTTGGAGACTGCAGTGGTCATAAAGGACCCAGGCAGAAAGTCCTTCACACTGAATAATCTTGCATTTGTCAGCTATTGTTAAAACCCTGAAATATTCATATGTTTATGCTCTGTTAATTATCATCCTTTAATTATTTATAGCAATCTCTATCAATTCCACTTACTGACAGAAATTAGGAAAAGATCCTTGCTGTGCTTTTAGTCAATTTGAACAGATTAAAAAAGGTGCCCAGGGCAGCATAGAAAGGAAGAATTATGTCTCATCAAGTCAGAAGTTGAATGAAACCTGAAATAAGAACGAGTAAAAGGAGAATTAGGCCACAGGGTTGGCTTCTTCTGACAGAGGAATCTGGGGTGTGGTGGGGTGACCCAGGCTGGAGGGCAGGTGGCCCCAAAGCCGCTCTGTCACTGCCCTCCTCAGCTGGGCAGGGGAGAGAAACTATAACAAAAGGCTACTGGGTTGAGATAAGGACAGGGAGAGATCACTCACCTGTTACTGTCATTGGCAAAACAGACTTGAGTTGGGAAAAAATTAATTGAATTTATAACTAATCAATCAGAGTCAAGTAATGAGAAATAAAACCAAATCTTAAACCACCTCCCCCCCAACCCCTCTCTTCTTGCCAGGCCCAACTTCACTCCCCATTTCTCTCCCTCCTCCCCCTCCAGCAGCACAGGGGGAC
>VXBL01000629.1:1116164-1129201 GCA_013400195.1 Aramus guarauna
CAGACTGCTCCAGCGTGGGTCCTCCATGGGGTCACAAGTCCTGCCAGCAAACCTGCTCCAGCCTGGGCTCCTCTCTCCACGGGCCCACAGGTCCTGCCAGCAAACATGCTCCAGTGTGGGCTTCCCACAAGGTCACAGCCCTCTTCAGGTGTCTGCACCTGCTCCAGCATGGGGTCCTCCATGGGTTGCAGGTGGATATCTGCTCCACCATCATCCTCCATGGGCTGCAGAGGGACAGCCTGCCTCACCATGGTCTTCTCCATGGGCTGCATGGGAATCTCTGCTCTGGCACCTGGACCACCTTATGCCCCTCCTTCTTCACCTACCTTGGTGTCTGCAGAGTTGGTCCTCTCACATCTTCCCACTCCTCTCTCTGGCTGAAATTGCTCTTGGTGGTTTTTACCCCTTCTGAACTCTGTTATCCCAGAGGCACTACCACCATCACTGATGGGCTCAGCCTTGGCCAGCAGCAGGTCTGTCTTGGAGCCGGCTGGCATTGGCTCTGTCAGACATGGGGGAAGCTTCTGGTAGGCCTCCAATACCAAAACCCAACCACGCAAATCCAATATGAAGTCAGAACATATAAGCATGTTTTCTGTTTCTCCAGAAGACCTCCTCTCTTTACACCCCAATTTGTCTCAGCCAAATTTGAAAGAAGTATTGGGGCCTCAAAAGTCCAAAGTTGTGACAAGTTTTATGACAACTGGTGAATGGGATGGATATAGAGGGGACAAATCTATTAAAAAATTCCATGTTGTCCGATGTGCTTCCCTCAAAGGAATCTGCTCTGTCCATGGTAACACATATGCTAAAGCTCATGTTTTATCAGACCTAATTGTGTCATTGTGCCATTGTAAATGTGCTACTTCAATGGTTGGGGCAATGACTGGGTTTAGAACCTTCTCCATAAATTGTAGAGTAGTTCCACATTTAACTTCTCCTCAACCAATCTGCTTCTCAGACTTTCCGAACAATACAATAATGATAATTTTCCTTTTAAAATCAAGGACCTCACTCTCAGACTAACTTTTTGTTTTTGTCTTTTTTTAAAGGATTTCATGAAGTTGGATGGACTTGCAATCCCATCACTAGAACTGTAGTATATGATTACCTAATCTATAATGCCATAATTATTGACTATAACCAATATTATCTTGTTGTGCTTTTTCATGCATTGCCATAGCAATATCCCTAGAAAAAAAAAAATCTTTAATAGTGTGATCTTATGTGTTTGAGAAGGGCTTTTCAACCTTTAAACAATCTTTTTTATGGATGTCGAAACAAATGCATGTGATTTTCTTTTATACTGAAGAGAATACTTCCCTCAGGTATTCTTTATATAGTTAAAGAACTCCAATTAAATAATATTAATTTATTTACCTCTTCCTCCCTAAACTTTCTATGTCCTCATTCCCTTGGAAGGACTGTCAGTAGATTTCATAGTCTCTGATGGAAATTCAAGTGCCACATATTATTCAACAGTTTATTATTGCTTTAAACTTACAAAAGGTTAAAAGAAAGAAGAACCACTCCCGTCATGATCCATTTTAATCTGCAAGTGACATTTAAATAAGCAAAAAGCAAAGATATAATTTGATCAAGATTCAGAGATCATTTATTACTTCTGTTGTGATAAAAGCCAGAGGCTTTCAACATGTTGTGCTGGTTTTGGCTCTCACTCTGCCCCTCCCAGAGAGTAGTACCTCTTGTCCTGTCACTCCATGCCCTTGTAAACAGTCCCTCCTCATCTTTCCTGGAGCCCATTTAGATACTGGAAGGCTGCTATAAGGTCTCCCTGGAGCCTTCTCTTCTCCAGGCTGAACAACCCCAACTCTCTCAGCCTGTCTTCATAGGAGAGGTGCTCCAGCCCTCTGATCATTTTTGGGGCCTCCACTGGACTCGTTCCAACATTTCTATGTCCTTCTTATGTTGGGGGCCCAGAGGTGAACGCAGTAACCTGAAGACTTCCATGACTCTACTGTAGAGCCTTTCTCACTGTTCTTTGTCACAGCCTAAGAATTTCCCCTGAAGTGTGAGCCCAGGTTGTGCAGCTGGGCCATATCAGACCTCAGACTTGGATCCTTGGAGCACAGAGAGATGACACCATGGGAAGGAGGGAAAGGTTACAGAAGGTTTACAGAATGAAGAATATAGAGCATTTCTAGGAAAAAAATGAAGGGGAAAATGGAGAAGCTCTATAGATGTACATGTGGGGTTTCTCCTATCTGTACAACATAGCTTGGGTGAGAGCAAGAATTAGAGAATTTTAAAATGTAATTTGTTGAGGATAAGGAATGGTACCTTACACAATGATACCTAAGGAATGTAGTGGGAGAAAAACCACCTGATACTACCTTTCACAGTGGTAAGAGAGACTAAGAGACAAGAAGGAAAGAAAAAAAAAAAATTAAGACCAAAATCAGTTTGTTTTTTCTATGATGGAGAAAAGGAAATGACAGGAAAGAGACAAATGAATTTATGATATGGGTAGAATATGGCTTTTGCTTTAATATATTTAAAGTAGGAAGGATCAGTGGAAATATTGTTCCAGTGGTAGAAATGCAAATGCAAATTACATATATGAGAGGTTTTACCTACAAAGAAAACATAAAGCTTTCAAATGCCATGGAAAAAAGTCATCAACATTGAGAGAGACACCTTTCCAAAAAGAGGGCTAACATACTGGCCTCATTGACAGTGATGATGATATTTTTAAAATGCCTGAGTTACTGAGAAAGAAGAGTAAATAAGAGAAAAGATCAGTAGGATGAAGGACATCAAGATACTTCAATTGTGATGAGTTTGAACTAGGAGATGACATTCATGAGGAGATACCAAAATGACAGCCTGAAACTAGGCACTTTCCTGTAGCATTTATTGAAATCATAATATTGATGTGTGATAAGAGTTGTATGTCTGCCCTTATGCAGGAAAATGCTTATGAACCTGACTAACCTCAAATATGTTCTCACATCTCCCTTGGCACTATTGTTAACAATCTGCAGCAACTTGTCTTGTGATCCAGATCTGGGATTAAATGTCTTTGAGGGAATAATTCTGTGTTTATTTAATAGGGTAGGCTGGGAGGATGGTAGCAGGAATAAGAAAAAAAATGTAGAGAGAATGGACAAAATCAAGGCTTCCAAACCAGCAAAAAATTAATATTCTCCAGGTAATAGTTCTGCATTGTACTTTATTGCTATCTGATTAGTATTCTTTTTATCGTGCTTTAGGAGACAGACTAATGTGATTATATTTTAGCCGCATTAGTAAAAAAAAAAAGAAAAAAAGGAAGATGATAAGATTAAATTAAAAATTATGCTAATTTGATAGGATGGAAAATTGCTTATGTAGGGTACAAACTTATTACTAAGATATATTGGCTGTCCTTAGGAAAAGTTTCACAGTGCTTATGAGTATTTATCTTACAATAGCTCATTCCACAAAAAGGAACAGGCAAGGGAAAAGAACTGTCTTGTAAAAGCTAACACTACCCTCAATTTATTACTGAGTTCAACAGAACCAGTTCTAACAATAAAGCCTAGACTAGCAGTCAGGATATGTTTAGCCTGCCATGCCACAGAGATACTGGAGTTCATTACGGACAAGCTGGTTTGACTTTTAGGCATAGGAAATATAACGTCCATGAGGAGATGCCTTGTTTCTGGACAGCTCTGATGAGTCCATGC
The DNA here is from genome assembly GCA_013400195.1 of Aramus guarauna. Classification (NCBI taxonomy): domain Eukaryota; kingdom Metazoa; phylum Chordata; class Aves; order Gruiformes; family Aramidae; genus Aramus; species Aramus guarauna. Next base: position 1,119,854 of record VXBL01000629.1, read on the forward strand.
CATGCACTGTGCTAATTTGGCTGTACCACATCTCTTTCCTTAGGCTGCTGAAGATTTAGAAGCTTGTCTTTAAGGCAGTTTCAGGCACCACACACATTTGCTGTGCTTGGAGAAATGTGCATGCTCTTGAATTGTTCTGCACAGTTTTAAGGTTTATTTTTTCTATTTATAAGTGAATTAATCTACACCCACCAATAACCTGAGTCTATGACCTTGATCATTCAATCTTATGAAAAGATGTGGTAACTGATATATTTCTAAAATAACTATATACTCAGAAACACACACAATATAGATACCTTGAATAAAATTAAACCACTTAATGCTAATAAGAAACAAGATAGCATGAAAGGTATCTACGTGACACTCTTCTTTAATTACTCAGTGTTCTGTAATTCAAACTTTACAGAAAAATATTTTAAATATGCTTTTGTAGAAACTTTATTTCCACTGATTCACAGCTTAGGCCTGGGTGTCAGCATGCCTTTAACATTTAATTTAAGGCATATTGGATCCTGCACAAGAAATGAAAAAGCATGACCTGAACCAAAAATAGTTTTTCAGGTTTTCCTTCTGAAATCAAAACTTAAGATTTTCTAGCATATGCTATTTCCTTCCATTTCTGGTAGAAGAAAAGCAAAGGAATTCTCCTGTCTCCTTCCACCTACCCAACAGTCTGACTTTCATGCAAGACAAAGAGACTGTAGTTCCTTCTTTCACTGGGAAAACTCAAATGAAGGCCTGCCACAGAGATATCCTACCCATCAAGTGAAAGCACAGGGTGAGGAATGGACTACCAAACTCTTCTGCATGAGTTTTTCCACTTTGCATGGTGTTCCTAAGTATTAACACCAAAAAAAGGAAAAAGGAAAGAAAGCTTCTATACAGTTTTGGGACACACACTTACAAATCAATCCTTGCAAACTATCTGCAAAGCAAAACTTGATCTAGTCTCTGCCAGCAAATCAGAAGAGCATGGACTGAATTGAGTGTGAGACCCCACCTGGAGTACTGCGCGCAGATCTGGGGTCCCCAGGACAAGAAAGACATAGAGCTGTTGGAGTGAGTCCAGAGGAGGCCACGAAAATGGTCAGAGGGCTGGAGTACCTCTGCTATGAGGACAGGCTGAGAGAGCTGGGGTTGTTCAGCCTGGAGAAGAGAAGGCTCCAGGGAGACCCTATTGTGGCCTTCCAGTACCTAAAGGTGGCCTACAGGAAAGCTGGAGAGGGACTGTTTACAAGGGCATGTAGGGATAGGACAAGGGGTAATGGCTTTAAACTGAAGGAGGGTAGATTTAGATCAGATATTAGGACAAAATTCTTCCCTGTGAGGGTGGTGAGGCACTGGAACAGGTTGCCCAGAGAAGCTGTGGATGCCTCACCATTGGAATTGTTCAAGGCCAGGTTGGATGGGGCTTTGGGCAACCTGGTCTAGTGGAGGGTGTCCCTGTCCACGGTATGGTTGGAACTAGATGGTGTTTAAGATCCTTTCCAACCCAAACCATTGTATGATTCTATGAGTGGCATTTAAATCCATTCCAAAAGAGCTGGAAGCCCACAGGCTATAACACTTCTCCTGTGGCAGTAAGATCTTGCTTTAAAGATCATCTATGAATCACCAAAAAAAGAGATTTGTTCTTAGATTTCCAGGAAACTGCCTTTACTTCTAGGCTGCATTCCAAATTTTAGGTTATAAAACCTTACTCTTCACATGAAAGTATTTGCAGCATGCAAACAAATTTGGGCATAGTCTCCAGAGGAATAAAATACCTTTAATCAATAAATGGATTAATTTATATGAAAAAGTCCAGTATTATTCCAACTGGGTAGGATATACCTCATTTAACTCAATCCACTTAGAAGCAGATGTTTAATCTAAAGTAATCCCCCCTCAGAGTTGGTGGACAGAGAGTTAATTTCAGAGGGCAATTTATCCTGTCCAGCTTGGACACCTATTTTATAACACTGTGAATCATACCCTTGAAGTGCTTATCAAGTAGCAGAGAGGAGTTGTTTTGACATCCTTCTTTTTGATAGCTAGTGATAGGGAAAATTAATACTACACAATGATTCTTATCATCATCAACTTCTAATACTACGAGCAGTAGCTTATTTGTCCTTCAGGATTCTTCTCCATCTGCAGAGCTCCAATTCCTGGACTCATGTAGTGGTCCAGGAACAAGAAGGAACAAGTCTATCAGTGCCAGAACCAGCTGGGCCTGAAGCATGTTCATATTGAGAGGAAAAGCTGACAGGTCACAGTCCTGGCAAAGGATGGAAGCACACATCTACAAACCTGCTGTAATATCTCAGGGGGATTATTGACTGCCAGAAGGCCTCCAGGCTATCAATTCTTGCTGCTTATCCATGAGATGATTGCCACTAACGACACTGCGAGGTATGACCTTGAGAATATCAAGAGTGACTCTTGATGTCTGGAGATGAGAGTGAAACATTTCCAGTTTCTCTGAATTGGTTTTCATTATTTCTCTCTCACCCCCCATGTTAGTAGGAGGAAAATGTCCCCCGACATAGTCATCTAAATTTGGCAAATACTTTGTTCCAATTTCTGATTGATTCCTAGGGAGAGGCTGTTTCTGACAAACAGGTGAAGTTTGCACTGCAATTGGTTGTTCTGGTGGAGCTGTCAGGCGTGGCCATCACCTCAGATTTAGATAGCTCTTGAAGATCTCACTACTGCAGGTCAGTCCAAGGATTAAAATAAGGACCTTACATAACACTTGCTATAATTTGCCTCCAACTGCTAAGTCTGCATCTCTCTTTGAAAGAGGGAAGGCAATGGACACCAATTTCTACATGATCACCAGGATTAACTTTTGTCTATATGTTCTTTTGTATCAAATTAAATGTCAAAGTGTGATAAGGTTATTGTGTTTTATTCCTGTCAACATCATTCTCAAAAGGAAGGATTTCACTCATTATTTGTGGATTGCTGCTTTACAATTATATCTTAATTGTCTTGATCACCAACTTGAACACTTAATATTACAGTATCATTAGCACATTTATTATTCATCTAAATCATACAATTACAGCAATTAAATTGGTTGCCTTTTAAGCACTTGGTTCACTGATCTTTAATTAGAGGTCTATGAACTGAATTACATGGAAAAGGTGCTAAATATTACAATTGAAATGAAGGGGTTTATTTGCCATATTATACAGGACTGATTTAGATAAATGTCATATGTATTACAACATGCCACCTCTGTGATACTTTCTGGTTACCTAGTGATTCAGAGACTACCTATTAAATAACATGGTGGGAAGCTTTATTCTTTTTTAATCCTGGTATAGGCTACATATAAAAGGAGCACAACCATAATTAAGAAATTTTAATCCAGAGCTTAACCTACAATATATTTTATGTTTTAGGTTTTTTTTCTGTCAACCATTTTCACATAACAGAAGATCCTGATTTCATGTTTACAGGCCATACATGCATCTTTGGTCCCTGCCTGCATCCTCCCAGCTGTTAGCTTTCATGTATAGTGTTCTCCTGTCTTAAGAAATTAAATTTCTAGTGTGGTAGGCAAGAATTTTCACTTTAAATACACAGAAAGAAGCATATGACTTGTTAGGAATCTTTCTTTTTCCATGAATACAACATCTCAGTGTTGCAGTCAAAAGAGCAAGTTCGAGAAACAGAGAACAAAACAGGAAACATAATTTTACCACTGTATAAATCCATGGTTTGTTTATATATTAAATTCTGAGTGCAGCCATAATCCCCTAATCTCTAAGAAAAAAAAAAAATAAAACTGCAAAACATTGAGGGAAGAATGATCAAAAGTAGGATCCTTTTTGTTTCCTCCCATATGAGGAATGACTGAGTCACTAAGGATCTTCAGTCTGGCAAAGAGATGATTCAGGAAAGATATACTACAGGCCTATAAAATCATGAAAAGCATGAAGAGGTTGAATAAAAATTCATTGTTCATTTTGTCTTCTAATACAAGATAAATAGTAGGAGCTATTAGTCAAAGTTAGTTGAAGCAAGGTGCAGAACAAACCAGAGGAAATGGTTATTCATGAAAGGGCAGCAGACATATGGAACCCCTTGCCAATGAATACAATGAAAACAAAAGGCTTCAGAGGAAACTGGAGAAGCAGTTGGAAGAGGGATCCTTTATTACGAGATCCTTTATTATCATTGTAAAAAGCAGAATATTTTTAATAGGGAATTTTTAAAAGACTGTTTTCCCACAAAATCTGTTTTCACAGACAATCTAACCAATAAAAAGAAAGGACAAAAAATACATGCAAAAAATTTCAAACATTTCTGTGAAGTAGAACTATAATACATTTTGGATGCCTTATGTCCTTGTCCTCTTTGAAATAACCTGTTTGGAAAATGTAGGAAGTCTATGGTGCATCCTGACGTCTTTCTTTCTTGATTGTTTGGCTATCTAGTCTGAGATAGTCTGACTGTGGAAACAGTCAGAAAAGGGAAACAAAACACCTGAACCACATCCTCTATAAACATTTCTAACAGTATTTCTCAGCAGAGTACTTTCTATTTCTCTGATGAAAGTTTATCTAGTACAGAAAAAGTGATTAAAGGTATTCATCACCTTTTAGTCAGAATCTTCAGTTTATGAATTTTGGTGCAAATTCAGCATTTGCAAAGATTTAGAAATCTGAAGAGGTGTAGTCAGAAGCATGGGCTAATTTCTGAAATGCTGAATAACATGATATTCAAGACACACGTGGTCAACCAGAAGCTGAGCTACAGTTTTGTTTTTTTTTCTTTCCATATTATTTTGAAAAGTCTACTTAATCTACTCTGTTTTGCCTCTCCTTATATAAAGTAGGGACAATATTTCAGTATTTCCCCTGGATATGAGAGGACAAAAATCCATTAATGACTAAGAAGTGTTCAAGTCCTATGCTGATGAGGCTCATACAAGTGCTTAGCAGGATAATACAGTATTCTGGCTGTGCTCTTTTAATGAAGCCATTAACAATTCACAAAAGCCAATGATGAATTCTAAGCAATGAATAGAACTAACAGTAGTTAATTTCAGAAAAGCTTTGATAACATTCTCAAACTGCAAAAATTAAGAGTATCAAATCCTTAACAGGCGAGTTAATTAGAAGTGATGCAATAACACAGGAAACTTGATAGGTGAGATCATTACATGAAGTTTAGTGATACAAAGATTCTCAAAATCAAGTTAATCTTCCTACTATTGAATGATAAAAGGAAAAAAATCTGCTTTATTAAATTTCTTAATTGAGACTTATCCAGCAGTACAACAAAACCTGAGAGATCACAAGAATGATAGCTATGAGTAGGAACACTTCCAAGAACCTCAGGGTATTTTGAACTGTAGCTCAAGTAATGATACATTTTTCCACCTCTTTTTTTCCCCACCTCCATATAAACTCCATCTTCTATGACTTGGGATGATATTCCCTACTGATGACTCTACTGAGTTGCTTCAGAAAGGTCTTTATCAGATGAATCTTTGAACATCATTTTTCATAATCTGCTTTTGTCTACTGTCTCTATGTTTTCTTTTGTCTAGAGAAGGTCAAAACAAACTTCAAAATTCCATTTCCCTATTTAGATTTTTTACTGTAGCCTCTCTACCAAGATTTACAGACTATGCCTATGCTACGAATGAAAAAAAAGCCTATGAACCAATTCCTGGCCTCAGGGGCAAGTGTTACTAATTATCTTGCATTTACTTTTGTTAGTCCCCTCTATAGAAGGTTGTTCTTGCAGTTCGGGAAAGTGAAGATCTGTTACTTACTCTCTTCTGCCTAGTAGCGGAGATGTATCCTCTGCCTGAATGTACTGCTGTTTATTTTTAAGTAGTTCTTTACAGGAGAGAAAGAAAAAAAAAAAAAAGGATAAAAACTTTTTATGAGCATATATCACTCAAGCAGTCATGTGAAGAAAAGCTCTTCAACATATTAAAAAAATTTCAAAACTTTGATTGCATCAAGTGATATCATTCATTAGATTTAGACATTTCTCCAGTTATAAAAAGTTCCTTCAAAAAACATGTCACATAAATCACTTCAGAATCTATAGATTAATAAAAAAAATATTAAAATATCAACAGGATTGAGGTGGTTATGTGCTCTTGAAAATATGAGCAGAACCTAGACTCATCCCACTTCTTTAGCTACCCTGCTAATGTTTCTTCCAGGAGCTAATTCTCCCCTTCTGGCCTATGCATATATTGAAATTGCCCTGCAGAAGTGTCTTTCTCTCTCTGTTCTAAGCTCCCTATTGACATTTTGATGATTCCATCCCAGTTTTAGATACCTTCGTTAAATATCTATGGTCAACTGGAAGGAATAGAAACCTTTCTTTACCTCAAGTACTCAAACTCTGTAGGTGACTGACTCAGCCATTTGCTCATATTCACTCCTTTGTTCTGTCTAGATCCCACCTGCAGCCATAACCATGTAAAGTTATATACTGCCTTAAATAGTTTCTCTATGCAGCAAAGTTTTATTTGAATTGAGGTCATTATAATGTCTCATTTTTCAGTTATCAATGTAAGGATTGGTATGGATAAACTGGTAAGAACACGAGTGTGCTCCTGTCTGAAAACAAAGTAAATTCACACTGTAGTAATTCAACATGTGTAGATGCGTGTGTGGGCTCATTTCCAGTACACAGCATTTTGGCAGGGATCCTGCCATCATTCCAAGCTGCTTTGTATGCTATCTAGGACCAACAGCTGTGTTTATTCATTTGCCTTCTGCTGTTCAGGGGTCACAGTGATGGGATGGCATTTCCATCTTTACATATTGATGCAGAGTTAAGCTACATAGTGGAGGTCCCAAATCTCCTCTTCCTTTGCCTTTTCAGGAAGGCAAACTTTTGGGAAGCTCTGGAGATGAAGGGTGTTTTTGAGGCCATCTTTAAAGGGATTACCATGTAAAAGTATAATGAGAAATGTTCTCACAAGAAAGTAAGAATGTGGTGTGCAGTAGTCCAGGGGTGTTCTGGCCACCCGTTCATAGTGTGAACCACCTGGCACAAAGACTTTTCATGTAGTCTGGTACCCCTCATCAATGGGCAATCCAGGATGGTAATGCTAATACAGACTTCCTCAACGACCTCACTCAAACCTAATGGTCATTCAGTGTGCAAGCATCTGGACACATACCATAAGATCCCCTCAAAAATTTGAAATCTGCCCAACCACTCTCCTCCCATGCCTGTTTAAAAGCACAGTCTTCAGTCTCCCACAGGGTTTTCATTTAATACTTTTTTCTGGTCTCATTAGATTTGATCCTGTCATGAGTGTTTCATATTTCCTACTATGATCTCTGGGAAGAATTTATACTTTAGTTGTTGCATTTTCATGTTCAGTTGATAAAACTAGTGTCCTTTGAGTGATCTCTTGTCCTCTTTACCCTTCTTCCAAGTGACAAAGGCAGCCACCACTGCACTGAACTTGCAGAATTACTGTGTGAGCTGTCTGCTTTTAGCAAGCCACTCATCTTACACCGACTTTCCCACCCTCCTTCATTTTACAGCTTCCATTCTCACACTGTCAGAATAGGACAGGACTGACTTCTTGCCTCAGGCCAAAAAAATGGCTATCCCCTTCCAGGGGTGCACAGATGTATGATTGCACTGGTGGATAACATCAACGCATTGCTTGAAGATTCCCCTTCACTTACTTGAACTACTATTTTCTATACCTCCTGAGCCCTCATAGTGATGAAATGGCTTTCAGTGTAATAACAATTTGAAAAGAGACAAAGTGGAACCACTAATCTGCCCCTTCCTGTCCTCCAACTGATCACAATAGAGAACACCTCTGAAACGGCAGCCCAGGACACCCCTTGCTGCCTACAACCACTGCTAGAGAGACTGATGCATGTAGACTCCACCCATGCATGGATGTAAGCTGTAAAAAGACTGGCTGAAGGGTCTCTCAGTCTTGGGTGGAAGATGAGACAATGGTGTTTCTAGGCTGGCTGGCAACCCCTGTCCCCGCAACAGCAAAACAAATAATACTGCAACCTGTTATGGTGTTTAGTGGTATGTACAATGGAAGAAGAACAAAACCAACTTTATTATTTTCCTTGCTTTGCACAGCACATGTCTGACAGCATTACAGCTCTCTAAGGACCCCTGAGCTAATGATCACTCGATATCTTTGTGTGATCCAAGGAGGTAGAGGAAAAAATTGAAAGGATAATTGTATGACAAACTCTACACTCTTTTAAATTTGAGAATGGAGGAGACAAGACTTTTCTCAAGGCTGAGAAAGAGAAGGACATTAGAGTTTAAGTCTATCCTGAGAACTGGTAGATGTGGTCTTTTTCATAGCCACCAAACTGGCCAAGATATGGCCAAAAAGGATCTTGGAGTGGTGCCAGTGGCCACATGAAAAGATAATTTGGAGAAAATTTCAATATCATGAAAAATACTTAATCAGAGTACCTTTTACCCCATCCTCTTCCCTTTTCACACCACACCTTTGAGTAGCTACAGCTCTACCAATCTCAGAGATGCTTTCTATTGGAAACTCTTTGTTAGGTTTATTTTGTTGACATGTTTCTCACAATAGTTACCTTTAGCAGGCTGAACCTGTCTATAAGCACAAGATATAAATAGCCATAACCCCATCTGCCAAAATAGCAAATTTTGAGAGTTTTTGTCAACAAAGTTTTCAGAGTATGTGATTTCTTTATTACTCTAAAAATAAATGTAAAGATTATTCAAACAGCATTTGGCTGGCTAATTATAAATACAGCTCTCATCTTCATCCATTTTTCAACAGTAGGCTGATCAATAGGGTTTTGTTCGCTCGGTATGTGTAGGATATCTGATGAAGAGAGAGATCATCATCTGTACAGCAGGAAAGGTGTTATGACCAGTTCAAAGGAAACTACTCTGTCTGACCATCTGTGTGATCTTCAGGCTCTCATTTCACCTTTCTTACCCTGTTTCCCCTCCCACATTCTATTTCATCTCTCAGACTAGAGAGGTCTATGTGATGGACTGACAGTATCATTAAATAATGGCTAGAAAAACAAAATTCCTGTCTTGTAGAAGTCCCAGTACATTATTTTAATAAAATCAAGGAATAACAATGGCATTTGTTATTAACAAGGGAAATTCTACTGCCACTTTCCTTATTTCCCATGATAAAGGCTATATGCTTGTAAAGTACTTCAGGTATTTTCCACCTAAAACCTGAAAAAATTATATTTAGGCTCCTACATGACATGCATTTTTGAAAAATTATCCTAATTTCATTAATTCAGCTTCATTGCCAAATTTTGAAAGACACTACCAGAATTGATTTCATTCTTCATTCTCTGCACTCAAAAAAAAAAAAAAAAA
>VXBL01000629.1:1129556-1192288 GCA_013400195.1 Aramus guarauna
AAACCAACAAAACAAAAACAAAACCACTCATCTACTGGGTAAACGAAACAGTGTGTCTCACGCTAATACTACAGTAAGCTGTAAATCACACATGCCAGAGGTGCAGATGGTCATTTGACTAACCTGGCTCTACCAAAATTACCTTTCCAATACTTCCATTTTACAGAGTCATGTTAAATAGTTGCCTATTACGTTGCATATGGTAAAGGCTAAATAAAATCAATATAATATTGATGTAGAAATATGGAGCTAGAGATAAATCTTGGACCATTGCTCCTTAGAGACACAACATATTCATAAATGGCAAAACCAACTGACCAGCACTGAAGATCAAAATTCCTGGTTTGGGCAATATAGATGGTAGTTTTAGGCCTCTATTTTGTCTCCTCTGGTGACCAGAAACTTTTAAAACTAACTACAAGAAGAATCCCATAAAGGGCAGTTGGTAAGATGTGCATAACACAGAAAAACTCCCTCAAAGCTGAGGCAGTCCATGGAAGTGTAATGTCCTGAAGCATAAAGCTACTTCTCTTACACATTTTTATTAAAGCAGATACTTGCACCAGAGAGACACAGTATAAAGATAAAGCAAAAATAAAAAATGTTCTAAATTTTCTCCCTGTGACTTTATCTTCCTGCAGGGGTGTTTACTGAGGGGTCCTCTTGCTCTTCTCGCTAATCTTGTTGGCCACAGCATGCCTTCAACACATTGAAGAGACATAGAAATTAGATGGTCGCATTGAAACTCTCACATTTATCAGCTTGTGCAATGAGTATTTTGAGAGTGGTGACTTCTGTCTAGAAATATTCCTGGATGCTTAAAATCTGTGCCACAATGAAAGGCAACCAAGAATCACAAGGAGACTGAACAGTACGCCATTGCACATGTCCATATGACCACCTAATAAATGCTCATTTAGTCCAAAGTGTCTGACATCATATTTACTGCACATTTGTGGTTGGCCCCGAGGGCCTAAAAACATGGTATAGGCACAAATCCTGGCCTGCCACTAATTCACACCATGGAGGCAATAAAATGGATACTATAGAAACCCTCTAAATATGCTGAGGAGAGGTGTAACACATCAAACCAAGGTGCGTTGGATGTAACCTCATTGCTTTACGCTTGGTTCTAGTCCAGCATGAGTTTTCTCCAGGGCAGTGGACCGCTTTTGTGTGTAGCTGCTCAAAGCTGTTACATGCAGGCTATTGTTTCAGCCTTCCTTCCCATGGGCTCCTCTGTTCGTGCACTGATTATTTTACCCTTGCTGTAGCTTAAACATTTTGTGAGGCTAATTCTTCTAGCCTAAGAAGGATATCAGCCTGGAAATCGTGATTTCTCTGTATGTGAGTGAATGCATATGTATTTTTTGATCAGAATATAAGAATAGAAGGAAAGTAAGTTGCTTTTTTTCTTCACTCTAATCCTTCTCAATTTTTTGCAGGGTAAGGAGAGCAGAAGGAGCATTGGCTTTTTTCTTCATTGTTGCCATATAACTCTCTTAAGACAACTGTTTTATGGCTGCAGAGATTTGGGGTAATGAGAAAATTATTGTACATAGGTCACTCATGACAATTCTTTCATCCTGTCTCCAGCATTTGGCTTCCTGTCAAGATCTTTGACTTTAAGGAGGTACCACAAGCTTACAACCTGCCTCATAAAAATATAGTAGTAGTAGTGGCAGTAGTAGTAGTAATAATAATACATTCCTATATAGCCAGTCTGAGAATGCCTACGAAGGAAAATGTCATCAAAAAATGTGAGTGTAATGAGACAGAAATATTAAGTGCAAAGTGGCTCAGATTTGAGGAACTTTTAGTGGATTCAAGACAAGATTTCAAAGAAACTATTGCTCAAGTCATTGCAAAGATGGCCTGGTTATAAAATACCCACAACTAAAAGCTGAGAGTGACTTGTAGACCTGACAAGTACGAGGTACCTTTCACTTGCTTTTTAGTTTTGAGAATGCTATTGGACACAGGGTCAGGATACTTGAGTGAAACTTAAATTATAAAAGAAAGAAAAGTAAAAAACCTGATATCTCTATAGAACTAGAAGTTTCATCTTGGCTATGTCTATCTTGCCATTAAAATGCTTTGATGCTACATGAAAACACTCAAGTTCTTACTGTAAACAACCAATTTTTGGAGACAAAGCGTGAGTGCAAAATGAATCTGCTACAGTGAATTTCTCCAAACTTCACCAGATTTGCCCTTTGTGTCATTCAGCTCAACTCATTCTAACATTATTAGTACTATGAAATGTGAGCAAATAATCAAACATCATATTTCTTTAATGATCAATGCCAGGAAGAGTCCATCAGGAGTCATGTGAATGCAGGGAATCCCACTGTCGTCTTCTTTCTTTTAAGTTTCTAAGAAAAGCTTGAAAGCATACCCTGAACACGTCTCATTAACTCAGATGAGAAAGAAACTATGAAGAAAGAAAGGACAGAATGCTGTAATATACCTGGAAAAAAAAATAATCTCAATTTGTATTGCAATTTATGTAGCATTCTCATAATTGAGGTGGGGAGGAGGGAAGGTAACTATTGATTTTTAAATGGCCATGAATACTGCAGCTGGAAAAAAGAGGAGAAGCAGGAGGTTAAAATCACTTAATAAATTTGTTGTGAGTTTGGCACAAGGCAAATGGTCATGAACTAGCCAGCAATACATTCAGGTTGAGAACTAGAAGATCTCTTCTGCTAACAAAAGGAGTGAAGCTCTGGAACATATTTGTCAGAGGAGCTAAAAACCGACATGATTTTGAGGTAGGGTACAATTAACTTGTAAATGAAATTCTGCAGTATGGCTGCCTGGGATAACAGCGAGCTGGCTCACGCACAGACCTTTTCAATCTTCTGCCTGTGACCTCATGCTGACTCCTACCATTCCAGGATTACATCGTCTTTTTTTGCTATGTAGGACTCATCGTGAAAGGTTTAGTTTTTTATTAAAATTGGAACGCAGAATTTGTACATAGAGAATGGGAATTATTGTACATTACTGCATCCATCCACAGAGGTTTGTGTGTGGGCAGACTACTGTACTGCATCTTCTACAGCATTTGTTTGACCAAATTTCTTCCTTTTTTAACTGTGTGTATATTTCCTCTAGAACAGTTTAGCTGATCCACTGGCAAAAAAAAAAAAAAAAAAAAAAAAAAAAAAAAAAAAAAAAAAAAAAAAAAAAAAAATTTTTTAAGTTTAAAATCTTGAAAACANTTTTAAGTGTTAAAGCAAATGGCATCCTGTTAGCTGCAATGTATAAATGAACCAGGAAAACAGAAATCTTCCTTATGTCCTTCATTTCAGGGCAATTCAAGCAGTGTGAGATACTTGTCTGGCAAAGGACAATGTCGGTATATTGTCCTAGGAGGCACAGACTTGTTCACAAATTTAATACTTAGTATACTTTGATGTTTTTGTCAGTTGTCTGTAAAGGACAGGATGTTTTCTTTTTACTCTACTAGCAGAGAAGTTGGATTTCATATTTCCAGCACTAAGCTGTGAGCATTAGGTTCGAAACTACTTTGGTTCACCAGCTTTGGGCAAGCAAGTGGATTGAGTTTGTGTGCAAAAGATGCTGTAGATGTAGAAAACTACGTACAGAAAGTAGCAGACATCAGGAGCACCGATCCCATCTAAATTTAAGCATTTGGGATAGAAACAAGTGCTCAACTCCTTCTGTTTTCAGTGGGAATAAAGAATGTGACGAGTAGCAGAGCATGGAAGTTGCTATGCATACATCATGCTCATTTAAAACAGGTTATATGCACCCTTATGGAATCGTGCAAAAGACAACTACTTTGCACTGGCATTGCAGTCCTTGCACTTGGACTATGAGCGTGGTTTAAAGCTAGCAATATGAACACTAATCACTGAAAGGAGATTGGGTGGGATTTCATTGTCTGTTGTTTGATTTTCTCTCCCATTTTCCCCCCACACAGCAAAAGCCCACATTTCTAAATAAGTGAAAAATTGAGAAAAGGATCTAAAAGAGGCAGGGGGTAGGAGGAGTGAAGTGTTGTCCAGTGCTCTTTCCTGAAAAGGAACCGATGAATAAAGTCCAAAACAAAATCACTATGTCCAACCAAACACTACTACATCATACTCCTGTTCACCTATGGAGCATCACTCCTTCCCACAGCCCCACATCAAATCTCTCTTGTTCCAAAATGCCCAGCTCCCAGGCTTCCCGCCCCAGAGCTTTCCACACTTTCCAAATCCAACCCAAAGCCCCAGTACCTAAGTCCCTTTTTGTCCCAAGATCTCCACCACCAACTCCAAAACCTCCCCTGCCAACCCTCAGGAATATAACCCTCACACCCCTACACCCCCTGCTCCCACCACCCTGACCTAAATCCCTTCCTTCACTGAACCCCCACCCTCTCCACCCCACTCTCCACTCCCCCCCCAGCCCCAGCCTTGCTCACATCTGCGGCTCTGTGGAGCCAGGCCAAGCGCAGCAGCTGTCAGCACTTCAGATCTAGCACTGCATGCACGTCTCCTCCTCCTCCCTCCTCCCGCCGCCCGCCCGCGCTCACCGCTGCCCTGCCATTGCCCGCTGCAGCCTGCCAAGCCTGCCCCTTGGAAAGCTTCTGCTGGAAATTCCCAAACCCCAGACACGGGCTGCACTTGTTCAAAAATCTGCTTAGATGGTGCTCCAAGGAGAGGAAAGGAAGACATATCAGGGAAACCCAGGCAGCTGATAGCTCTGCTCCTGCGGGGAGGCAGCTCTGTTTAGTAGCTACTAAGGACTCTTGTTTTAATAATAGAACACAGCCCTGAGAGTTAATTAGCGCTTATAGCAACATATGTCAGATAGCAATGGCTTTCAGTAGGCACTCGTGAGCATTGTCGGGACTGCAGACTTGGCGCCAGAGTGATGCTCTGCTCCTGTTTGTGGTGATGTAAAACCCACGTAACTTTCATTGTTGATCTTGTTTTTCACTCATTTTGCTGAGAAAAAAGAAACAAATATCTGGGCCAGCTGTTTATCTATTCAAAACATATTGTCTGTCAGTTTGTTATCTCTTCCTGCTTTAGGTGACAACTTTCAGCTTTCCACCCCAGCCTTGGCTGTTGAATGATGAGCAAGCGGTAGTACTGATGCTAATCAATTGCAGCTCCTGAATTAAGATTTTATGGCTGTCTGTGTCAAACCGTGTTCTGCCATGCAGCAGAATATGGCATCACATCATTTTTTCATTTGTTCAGCAGTAGGAGTTATATTCACTATCAGAAAATGTAATTAAATTGAAATATATCATCTGTGAGACCCCAGATTGGTTTTAATCATCAGTAACATGGTGGATGCTGTTGTTTATGTGAAGCTTATCTGGGCTGTACCATTGATAAGAAAACACTGGGCAAACAACCAATCAGGTAGGATATTACGTAGCTTTGTTATGAAACAGACACAGGAAAAGTAGTCAGGGGATATTTATTTCTCAAGGTGCATTTCTAAGCTGTGTCTTCGCTGCTGGACCATGGGGTACAAAACCCCAAACATTCCCCCAATTATGAATCCAACTTCAGCAGCCAGTGCATGCCCCTGTGAATGCCCTGCCAGACACTGAGAACTCAGCGTGTGCAGGATAGGAAAAAAAAGTGAAAAGACTTTTATGTGGCTCATTTAAGTTTGATTTTTATGTCCATGGGTGGCTGTGAGAGAAAGAAAACGAGTCATCCCTGTGGGGGAATGCGATGACTGAGTGTGCAGCAGAGTCCTGTCTTTAAAGGGGTTATGCTGATCTCCATACATTTTTTTTTTAATTTATTCTACACAGAAAACTGCAAAACACGGTCAACTTTTGTTTCTCTTTGGATCCAAGATTCTGATTCAGGTCCTACAACTAATTCCATTTTTCTTAATTGGCTTGTACAAAGCCCTGGAAGTAGGCTGGGCATTTCTATTACAAACACATCTTCAGAAAAACCCATCTTTTGAAATGTTTTAGAAAGCCACCCTTTTTGTTTCATATCAAACTGTCGTTCTGATCAGAACAAAGTTTCCTTTCTTCTAATTTCAACTGATTCTCAGACTTGTAAATAGACAGGAACATTGTGTGCGCTTCACTTGCAAGATATTGTTCCTTTCAGAGCACACACATAAAAGGGGAACTTTTACCTCCCATATTAATTTAATTAAAAGCCAAGATGTGTCAGGAGCTTTGAGCTGATCCAGTGAGAAGATGACTGATCAAGGGTATGTTAGCACAGCTGTGGGTAGCAAGGTTGCAGCCCTTCCCTCAGTGGTGAACAGAAGTGCAACAGGTTAAAAAGCAGTTTCCTGATTTTCACTAAACAGGTTTATCAAAACTAGTCAGGAAGGATCGGACAAATAGGAGTTTGAAGACAACGAGATCTTAGAGTGTTCAGGTCTCCAGAGGTCAGTGGACTGCAATCATGAAGGCAAAGGAGAAGGCTGTGATGCTCACCTAATGGCATTAAGGGAAAAACATGCTACCTGGGTTCCTTCATCATTATGTCATGCACCTTTCAAGATATTCCCCTCTCAGAAGTAATTTATCTCAGAGATTTCTAGAGTAATTCCAAACTACCCTGACCTATTCTTATTCATTTACATGTGCTTTGCAAACTGTGCATAATCTTAAGCTTCTTAAGAAGTTGCCATGATTTTTCTCAGCTGTACTGACTGCCTTCATGCAAGCTCTTCAGCCACGATAAATGTAACATGGTGCTTTTTCACTGAAAGTTGAATTATCTTGTGTTTGCCAAGACCAGGAGTGTCATAAGCATTAGTACAGTTTTAAACGATTCACAGTTGGCTCTATCAGGCATGGGGTAAGCTTCTAGCAGCTTCTCACAACAGTCAGCCCTGTAGTCCCCTCCACTGCCAAAACCTTGCCATTGCAAATCCAACAAAATGATTAGGGTGTTGAGGCACTGGAACAGGTTTCCAAGGGAGGTTGTGGATACCCCATCCCTGGAAGTGTTGAAGGCCAGGTTGGATGGGGCTTTGGGCAACCTGGTCTAGTGGAGGGTGTCCCTGCCCATGGCAGGGGGGGTTGGAACTAGATGGTCTTTGAAGTCCCTTCCAACCCAAACAATTCTTTGTTTTTGTGATTCTATGACCTCATCAAAGACATGGCTGGAAACCTCTACACAAAGGTCATATGAAGAAAATGCCTGCTAAAGTTTTAACACAGAGAAATATTTTTGAATAAAGCAGAGTTACAGAAGGCTGGAGAACTGCTTGTAAACTTCATATATTTGTTTAGAAAAGCCATCTGCAATCAACATAACACCTACTGACATATTTTGTCCTGATAATGTAGAATAATTGCATTTGTCAACAGGGCTGTCAAGCAGTGTGCCAATACTCAGCTTGGCCACATCAGCTCCACCAATACACATTTTGACCATATCAGTGAAGGAATTAAAATCATATGAAGCTGAGATGAATAGCACCAATAAAGTATGTTTTTGCTCTTAGAAGTAGAAATGGAAAAATTGAAAAAAGATTGAAAAAACTCAAATTACAAAAATTTTGTGTTTATTTTCGAGCAGTCAGTACAGCTGAGAAAGCAAGGCACCAAAGAGGAAAAGAGAAGCGGAAAAGGAAATTCTTGTATCACCATTATGGTAGTCAGATCAGTCCAGGGTGCACACAATATTGGGGAACATTGTTGGATTCAGTTATGAAGAAATAGCTTCACTGGGTAATGCATAGTCTTCCTCCCTAAAATGTCCTGTAGAAGAGTCTAGTATCTGCCCATACTGTTGTTTTCACTGACACAAACTGAACTATCAATATTATCTAAAGTTTCACAGTAGTTCTGTGTCCTACTATTATTTGGGGGGAGCGGGGGGGAACTGAATGGAAATATCCATTAACACTAAAAGAAATATTTGTTATTTTTATACTTTTCATAATCAGACTAAACATTCATATCTCTGCACAGGACTCGTAATTTACTTCAAATCCTATGGGCACTTGTTCAGACTATAAAGAAAATTCACCAGACAAATTCTGCGCTTACTACATCTATTAGTGTCTTACAGCCACTTCAAACAGGTGCTGTGTTCAGCAGCTGTGCTATGTAAATTAGTTTACAAGCATTTTAATTCCATTCATCACTGAGGTATCTGCTAATCCATGCTCTTTCAGATAATCTACTATTATCCACCTCAATCTACTATTATCATTTACCTCAATCCTGTTTTTAGCATAGATTTTACCCCTGCTACACATCAGTATTGTGTTCAGGTTGTACTACACTCATTGCAGTGGTACGCAGGAGCTAGTTTCCAGACTGACAGCTGCTTGTCTAAAATGCTGTCTAAAATAGACCTCAGCTGAAAAACCCTCTAGAATATCCTCACTCAAGCTATGTAATCTCTACTTTGTAACTGATGTTGATTTGTCAAGTTTAAGTGCAAAAGGCATCCTGCTTTTCAACTGCCTGTGACTCACAAAATGTATCCCAGGTTTAAAACATCAGATTAGAAAGGTATCACACTGTCAAGTCATACTAAGACCTCGCTTTTTTTTTTTTTTTTGGAAAAGATTCCCAAAAGCAGTAGATTGCTTTCCTTAGCAGAGATGACAGTAAAAATGTTACAAGTCAGAAGAAACTTGTACTTTCTAGCAGCTGCTGAAATGTTCAAAGAACAGTGTCTAAGTGCTCTTGGGGTTTTATTTCCAAGGATGCAAATGAATCTATCTTGGGGAACTGTATTCAGCACCTGTAAATGCAGCTGCAAATCTACAGAACTGTGTGACAGCAGAGTCCTGGGCAGAGATGCAAGCATCCTTCATTTTCAGAGCATTTAACTTATTTAGAAGTCTCCCCCTCCACCCCCAAATCCTCACAGTTTAATCAGTTTATCAAACACATCCAGGCAGCTTGAAGCCAATCGCTTTTCCCAGTCACCTCAGCAGCAAACATACGGTTTCAGTTTTCTGCAAAGCCTCTGGGGTACCCACGGAGCACTTTGCATGGCTGTCATTCCAACTCCTGTCCTGTCAACAGCACCTTCACGCTGGGAGTGCTATTTATGGAGCTTCCTGAATTTTTTATGGGGACTCACACCTCTGTTTTGGCAGCAGAGTCACATCCTGAAAATTAGCAGTATCACAACTGTCTTTACCAATTCAGTATATAATTTGCACAAGTGCTTTTCTTCGAAACAATTTGTCTTAAACATCAGACTGCAGCCTATTTGCATGTACTAAAAAAAAAAAAAAAAAAAAAAAAGCATCTCAATGTCTATGATTTTGTTCTTCCCTTACAGGTTTGTTTGTTTGTTTGTTTGTTTTTTATTTTGCTTTGGTTTTTTGTTTGTTTGTTTGTTTGTTTGTTTTGGGGGGGTGTTGTTGGTATGTTTTGTTTTGGGGTTTTTTCAATCTCAAAGCTGTGTTCAATGGGAAAAAGAAAGCATTTATTTCATGTAAAAGTTGCTGCCATGCTCTTTCTCTACCCATGCAATAATCGTTATTAATAGAAACAACTACTAATTCACAGCAGGATTACAGAGAGGTGGTTGCAGGGCACCTAACGCTGGAGATACCTAAAAAATTTTAAATATACAAAGTTACACAAATTTCAAACTCTGTCTGAAAGGTACCTAACTTTAGAAACCTGTCCATGAGCAGAAACACCCTTACGTGGACAGCTAGATTTCTGGAATTCCATTCAACAGCATAAATATAGGTTCTGATTGTCCTTTCAATTTAGACATATCCAGTGCATCCACAAGAGAATATCAAATATGACATAGGACACTACACCATTTATGAGGAGAAAGTTGAAGTTGCAGCGGGGGACCTGCCGCATCTCAAGTGCCACTTGGCACCTTGGTTGGACAAAAGAATCAAGTCCTAAAATCTGGGATTCATCACATCTGCTTTTAGATATCAACACTTTTGACATCCATATCTGAGTGGTCAACTGAATAAAAGTCCTTTGACTTCTCTTAGGTATCTACCTTAAGGTGAGATGAATCATATCCAATAAATGCCTATTTTTTCTCATGTGATTACTTAAGACAGGTTATAAGGCCAAGTCAGACATGATACAGACACTGTAAACTTCTAGATTAAGTGAAATTAAGGTCATCTGTCACCTGTTAAATTGCAATGTAGAGAGGAGGTAGAGAAAGAACAAAGTTCCATCTATGCTCTGGGAGATGACTGATATTTCAGGATTGCAGACCGGGGAAGAGACAAAAAGAGGATACATCTGCTCTCCTTTCCTTCTACTTACAAATTATCTTTTAAAAAATTCCATTTTTTCTATTTACTTTCAGTATCATTTCTGTGGTAACTGTAGATAAGTTGGTAATTATTCATTTTGCTGTTGAGTATTAAGAATTAAAACTGGTTTATAGGTTGAAGTTGTAATTCTGTTCCTTCAGAGGTTAAGCTTAAGATTTCTGATGGGAAAATTCCTGAATAAAAGAACTCTGTGAATGAGAATGTCCTATGATACTGGCTTAACATTTGTTACTTAAGCAAACTACATACCATAGGCACAGAAACTTAGCACAAGAGACAGAGGACAATATTTGTGGTAAGTCAGATCTCACGAACAGGTTCTCTTTAACTATTGGAAAAAAGCTAATTATAAATTTTTAAAAAATTATTTAAAGATTGATGCAATTCAGTACCTAGATCTTCATTTAGTCATATGGATACTAATGCTACATCTCATAGTAGAACCTTAATTTTCTCCTGTACAGTAATTAAGAGCAAATTTGTTATTACTAATAATGTGTATCACTGGAAAAGTTGTATCACTAGAAGAACGTGATTATCTTGAGTTCTTATAAACACCTTTGTCCTCACAGCTGCACATTGACCTCAGAACTAACCTGATTGGTAGAAATTAATGAAATGATGTAATGACAAAATACATGTAATTGGTTATAATGCCTGGCACTGCTTGATCAAAATTAATCTGAAGGCTCTAACTGATAATTTGAAGGATTTATCATCTTGCCCTACATTCTGCCAACACTGCCTAACGCAGCCCAGGAGGCTGTGGACCTTCTTAGCCATGAAGGCACATTGCTGGCTCATTGTCAGCTTGTACACCAGGATGCCCAGGACCTCCTCAGTAAAACTGGTTTCCAGTTGGTCAGTGCTAGCCTGTTGGTGCCTGGAGTTATTCCTACCCAGGTGCCAGACTTGGCATCTCCCATTGCTGAATTTCATGACATTCTTTTCGGCCAAATTCTCCAGCCTGTCCAGGTCCTCTGAAAGGCAGTGCAACTACCTGGTGTATCACCCACTCTTCCCAGTTTTGCATCATTTGCAAGCCTGCTAAGAGTGCACTCTGTCCCGTCATCTAGACCATTACTGAAGACGTTAAACAGGTTTGCCACCAGTAGCTAGCCTTAGGGTACACAACTAGTGACTGACCTCCAGGTGGCCTTTGTGCAACTTTGTGCAACACTTTAAACACAGCAGATCAGCTACTTTTTAAGTCCAACTCACTGCTTACTTATTTTGTCTGTTCTTTATCAGTTTGTCAATGAGGATGTTGTGGGAGAAAGTGTTGAAAGCCCTGCTAAAATCAAGATGAAGAGTATGAGCTACTCTCCCCTCATCCATCCAGCTAATCATCTCATCATAGAAGGCTGTCAGGTTGCTCAGGAATTATTTCCTCTTGATAAATACATGCTGACTGCTCCAAATCATCTTCTCATCCTTCATGCATTTGGAAATCTCTGCAGCTTCCTGAGGATGGGAAGTGGAAAGGGAGGTGCTGATCTCTTCTTCTTGGTATCCAGTGATAGGACACATGGGAATGGTTCAAAGCTGCTTTAGTGGAGGTTCAGAATTGGGATTAGGAAGCATTTCTTTACCAAAAGGTTTGTCAAATACTGGAACAGGCTTCTTAGAGAGGTGGTAGATGCCCAAAGCCTGTCCATATTTGACAATGCCCTTAACAATATGCTTTAACTTTTGGCCAGGTAATTGGACTAGATGATCATTGTAGGTCCCTTCCAACTGAAATATTCCATTCCATTTTATATCACTTCCAGAATTATTTGCTCCATTGCTTTCCCAGGGATGTAGGTGAGGTGGACTAATCTGTAGCTTCTGGGGTCATCCTTTTTGCCTTTCTTGAAGATAAAAGCAACATTTACTTTATTCCAGTCTTTTACTGGAACTTCAAGAATTCAAGCTAAAATTCTGAGTTTATCTATAGTGGCTAAAGCACCAGCATGTGCTTTCAGAGAGAAATTTCAAAGAGAAATCCCTGGCACAGAGATGGAGTGGACAGGGACATCAGTAAAGTCTTAAGCCATCTGCAGTCATTGTGTGTCAGGGTCCCACTGCTGTTACTGCTCATCATAAAACATATGGTTAGAGCAAGTCAGGGCAGGGAGAACAAAGTTCAACAGAAAAAGTCTGCAAGGTTAATCCATGAAGTTGAAGACTGGCATGTCACCCAGCTCTGCTAATTACCAACCCTATTAAATGCTTAACTAGGACTAGATGGGAATGCAAAACAAATGGAGGCCTAGCTTTAGTATAGTCTTTTTAAGTGGGGGGAAAAAAACCAAACAAACCAAACTAAACCAAACCAAAACAAAAAAACCAAACAAAAATCCAAAGAGCAGTTCTGAAGCAGAGGTCATAACTGTCACTGATGCTTTCCCAGAGAAATCTCACTGAACCTGTAAAAGGTTTGTTAATGCTGCCGTCCTGTCTTTCCCACTGTTTATTATCTCTGCTCTCTTCACCCCAGTCATCCAGGACCAAATTTAGTCCCTGAATCAATAACACACTCCTACATACATGAAAATGTTCAATTATAGCCCAAGTGCACCTTTAATTATCCCAATTAATTAATTAGTTTCTGCTACCAGTACAGTGATGACAATTTAGAGTGACAAAATACCCTATTAAAGTATTTCTTGGCATAGAAAGCTATTCCAGAAGAACAGGGAAATTTCCTCCAGGAATGTTAAACTGTACAAATTGTACACATTTTCAAGGCTATCACCATAAACAATCCTCTCACTTTTCACCAGACATGCAGAGATTTAAGCACTTAAACCTAAACAAAACACTATGACTTTCAAATCTGCTGTATATATGTTTTTTTCCCCTTGATATCCGGTGCTAATCCTCTGAAAATGAGGCTTTTTATAGTAAGTCCTTTAAATCAGAAAGCAGAAGTGGGATATAATTCCCCAAACATCAGGAGACAGACAGAGTTGTCCATGCATAGTCATCTAGTAACATATGAAGGGTCCTAGGGTATCGAAGACTTCTCCATGGGGCTGGCAGAAATGTCGTAGGAGGTAGAAGTCCTGAGGACAAAGAAGGATACACTTGTGCCTCTGAAATGTCAGTAGATGTGTGGGCAAGTGAGTTCAGCCCCAGTTGTCCAGATATCAAAACAATGCAGATTGTCAGTGCTCTTTGAGAGACACAGTCTGCTCCAGAAGGAGATCCATCTTGTCCTGTAACAGAGCTAAAAGAGGTGGAATGAATCATTGTGTGAGGTATTGCTCTTTTCTTCAGGAATTTGGACTAATCTAGGCTGCATAATTAACGTTCAGCCCACTAAATTTAGAAGATAATAATCCCATTCAGTCAGTTATTCAGGACTTGATTCAGCTTCCCTAACATAAGTGTTCATGTCGTTTGACATAGCCCAGGAAATCTTGCATGGTCTTTACCTGTTGCTCCAGAAGGACATGGTCTTCCTCAGGTCTCATCGGCCATTCGGATGCAGCTGTCTGCAATATCTCAGAGTCTCACAAATGGCACCAGTGCCTGTATTTAAGCAACCAAATTTGGCCCTTTTTAGTAGTACAAAGGGAAAACAGTGCTCATCCTCAGTGTGTAGAGAATTATTCACCCGAGCACCTGAAGTCAGCATGATAAATGGAGACAGAATGTATTGCGGAACTCTGAGAGGTGCTCGCGCCCTTGGACTCCCAGGTCTAATCAGCTCTCACAGATCAGAAAGTTATGCATGACATATATATGAGTACTATCCAAGGAGTCGGAAATCTAAGCAGAAACAGAATTCAGATGTCCTGACTTCCAAGCCTCTGTTAAAATATGCAGCACTATTCGACGTGCACCAAATGCACTTCTCATTAAAAATCTACACAGAGAAGATTTCTATTGACTTCAGCTATAGGTCTGACTCAATATGAGCTATTCCTTCAAATATAAATACTTGTGTTGTACCATGAAAGGTCCATGAGGCAGGCCGGGAAATATTCCATGCTGTATGATGATAGCTCTGCCTTTTTGTTGTTTGCCTCTTGTTCTGGAGATCAATATTAGAGATTTGCTCTTACAAGAGCCCTGTTCTTAGTGATTGAATTACTCCATGATAATCTACTCCCTTGAGCTATTACAAAAACTGACTTAATAGTGTTACCTCAATTACATTTGAATATGATGCAGCTGTCTGAATCATATTGTTATAACTGCCTTTTGATTGCCAGAAAAACAATTCCAATCGTTTTTTTACCATTCCCATTACTATGATGAAAAAGCACCTCTCTGAAAAAAAAAAAAAAAAAAACCACAACAAAAAGCACAGCAAAGAAAAGAAAGGCTTCTGAAAACACTTTTAAAAAAAAAAAAAGTGTGTGACCACATCCTTTAAACACCTTTTTTGCCTTTCTTAAGCAAAGTTGTGAATGCACTGCATTGACATTGTTCTAAAATTCTATTCTCCTAACAAGATCCAAATCTAGATCATTAATGAGAAAAATCCCCATTAGTGCCCAAGTCATTATGGGAGCGTGCATTCCCAAATTAATAGAAAAAATCATGACAAGAGTAACAACTTGGAGAGACTTGTAACAAACTACTTTTGACTATGAAAAATAGGCCAAACTCTAAACTGATGTATCTACCCTGTACTTGCTGAGCTGAGAGAAGTCCTCTGGAGATATCTGCATTTGCCCCCAAGGGCATTTATCAAGGGCATCTTCATGACTAGAGTGAAGGCTGCGCAGACCAAAAAAAATGAGCACCCATTCAGGGTGCTGTCAAAGCTCACACCCCTGAAACAGTTTGTCTCCATGTTTTTAGCCTGTTCAAATGAAATCACACTTTGCAGCACACCCAGACAGGCTGTCTGCCAGCCCCCCGCAGAAAGCCCATAAGGCAGCTATGTGGACAGGATGCTAGTGGCAGGTGTAACGTACCATCTGCACAGCCATCTGGAGACCACCCTTCCTCGGGGTACAGACGTAACACCAAGGCCTCATTCCTCTTCCTCTGACACGAGAGGGAATTTCAAACAACTCTATCAAAGTCACTGTCCACCTCCCCTCCATGAATGATTCATTGATGAAAGCAGAATCAGGGCCCTGACCTAAGCCAGAGAGAAGGGTGCTCAGCACTTGGCTGAGTTCTGAGTTTTTCCTGCTAGAGACTGTAATACAGCAGCAAGGAAATAAAACCTAGCTGACAGAAAGAATTTATCAAGCCTATTAATAAATATTTAGTATAACTAGGCAAGGTTCCTGGAAAACATGCCTTCAATGCAAAGCATGTATACAGAATAACACCTTATTTCTAGAAATCCTTTTCCTGTGAAGGCAACTTCCAGAATATCATCTTTCATCAGATCCAAAATAGCCCCAAACTTCTTCCTTTCTATTCTGGTCCATCATTGATTAATTAATATGGGATCACATGATGAAGTGATCTCAACCACATTAAGGAGTTTTGTTGCCTTGGCCAAAGATTGCACCTCATCACATGCCTGTTTCTAAGAGCTGTACAAGTAGGAGGTTGCAATGCAGGCATACGCATAAACAGGTAAAGGGCAGATGTTTTATTAACAGACCAAATGTTAAGATACTGAGCATCCTCAGTTCCCGTGAAAAAAGAGATTTGGCCAATTCATACAACGCATCTCTGGTTCAGCAAAGCGTATAAGTATGTGCTTAACTTTAAGCATGTGGCTAAATCCCACTGAAAACAGTACGAGTTAAATATGTACTTAAACGCATTATTGTAGGAAGACTGGATTACTCACGTACTTAAGGGCTTTGTTGTATCAGAAATGCTGGCCACCACAGAATTGCCAATTTCATCTATTGTGTATCTGGATCCGACATTAAAATCGTCAGGCAAAACATTCACAAGGGTTAGTACAGCATACCAAAACTTCATCTGCATCCAGAGAGGCGGCTGCGCTAATTTCATTTCAAAGGGCACTCCTTGTATTTCTTCCAAAAGTTTTATCACAATAGTTAGTGATACTGATGCCAGGAAATTAAAACCTATAAATTTCCTGTCTGGTTAGATGCAAACTCTCCCCCTCCCCCTAATTAGTTTACCCATATGCAAGTGTTACAATTAAGGAATATGGCTCTGGAAAGTTAATAGCTTAATCAGTGTATCAGAAGGCTAATGGCATCTCCTGCCACTTTTCTCAAAAATGTATTTCAGGGATATTAATGTTATTACCAGACTGATAAATAAACTTCATCCTCTGAGCCCATATGAAAGTTTAAGAGAGGGGAAGTGGAGAAGCAGGAGAATGATTATATTTGTTTTATACACAGGGGGGAATCAGGGACTATGCCACAGCTCCCCTTGAAATAAATTGTATTTGCTCTTTTTCCCACTTTTGGCATTTCCAGGTGCCTGTCTGTTTTTAACATCTTCTTCAGCCTCAATAAATTTGTTGAAACAAGACTTTGTCATACATTCAGTGAGTCACAGCTGAAAAATAAAAGTAATCTCTCAGCGGGATAAATGCACTTGAGCTGGAAACCAGGAAAAAATGTATTGGTTTTTAAAATTGATGGTGATACACTTTAACACTTTTTTTCCAAGCTTGTTTTGTTTTGAAACTGTCAGAAAATATTCACTGAATGTTTTGTAAGCAAAACAACTGTCTCCTAAGGCTGTAAAAACAGTACTTTGGAAAAGAGAGATACTTTCCTAATGATGATTAAAAGAATCTGTGAACTCAGGGGGATCATTAGTTCAGATCAAGTCCTCAGGCCACATTTTCACCTGAGGAGATACAAACTATTTGTTGTGCTGATTGCCTGAACCACTTCCCCACCAGGACAGACACGGGAGGTCAGGCAGAAATGACATTATCTTCTTATGGGGGCAAACACAGGGCTCAGGCATGAGCATCTATTGTATACACTATTTTTTTTTTTCCTGTTCATAGCTAATCCCTTGCAGTCCCTCCAAATATCTGCCTCAACCTCTCTTTGTATGAACTCCCACTATCTTAATATTCAGGAATTTATTGGGCACTTGAGATGACAGCATGTGAACCACACAGATGGTCATGAACATTGCATATCTTTGCAAACCTGGGGTAGAATGTTTTGGACTGAAGAGAGTCAATGACAAAACAGACTCAAGAATTTGTCTAAGGACAATTTTGAGGAACTCCTGTTCCGCAAAAAGGTCAGGTGAGGTTGGTCCTTGGCACACAGCGCAGTCCCTCTGAAGGTCCAGGGCTGCATGATTATTTGGTCAACACTCTGATTAACGTCAACAGGAGTGTCTGTAGGGTCAGGTCTTAAAACTGGATTTAATTAGTCATGCCTTATTGTCTAGCCAGAAATGGTTTGATGATTTATATTCCAGACTTGAACCTTCAGGAAGCTGACACAAGTCTTTTTTTTTTTCACTTTCTACTATCTTTTGCCATCATTTACAGATTTTTTTTTTGCATATTATCCATAGGCAACAGTAAGCTGGCCGCCTTCATAATCTGTCTTCTGTTTTGTTCACTTTAAATAGTAAATCTTATTATTTGTTTCATCCCTCAGTGCCTCCCACATATTCGGCTGCTCCAGTTCTTTCTAGAGTTGCTCCTTCTGTTGCAGCATTGCACCAATCTAATTTCCATTCTCTGTTTTTATCCTAACCTATGAAAAAACCCCAAAACTTAGTTATTTTGGAAAAGAGTAATTTCTTGACATTCTCACTATATCACAATAGATCCGTAAGGGATCACTGACTGTGTCCAAAACACTTATGAGAAGTAACACAGTCAGTAGTAATGTATACTATGCAAAAGGACAGGATCTCCCATTGGAACCCCTCTGTAGCATTGGTAACATAGAGTTCTGCAAAACAGTGAATTTTAAACACAAATTAATATGAGTATGTGTCTTTATAGTAATCTATTATAAAATAAAGACTAGATTTTCATGACTGTACATCCAAAAAGGCTCTAATACAACAAGATTCAACAAAATAATTAGGTTTAAAACTTACATAATAACAATATTTTCTATTCTTCATAAGAATATTATAAAGCTATGAAGAAACTCCCAGTCGCTGTTGATACCTTCTTGTCATGCTCTTGAGTGTGCAGTTATTACTGTATAATATAGCTGTTCCAGTTGGAGCTACTGATGTAACTGTAACTTTAATCAGGCCAGGTCTTAAACATAACTTCAGAGGGTCATATACACATATTTACCTTTTGCACATGCTAAAGAGCTTTTGTTAGAAACCTTTTTGTCAAGTACAGCCAAATTCACACTCTTGGTATTGCTGACCTAGGTCGGTGCCAAAGCTGAGAAGAGATTTGAATTCTCATCTCCTTGGAAGAAATTAATCTCATGTAACTTTAGGGATGAGACTCAATGCCAGGTACAGACAGTTGACTTCAGAATTCTACAGCACTGGAGTCTACATGTAAGCTCCAACGACCATCAATATATGAATCAGTTTCTAGACTTCATTGATTGTATTGACTAGAGATGCAAAACAACTGCCTAAACATATGTTCCTAGAGTTATTTAACCCTCCATAGAGGCTTACAAACATCTGTACAGTCCTGGCAGCTATGACACAAGATCTATGGAAGACATCTGTCATTGTGGAGTAAAACACAGAGGCCAGCTGATACCCTTAGTGTGTTTCAACTGATATTATATGCCTATGTGCAGACAACTGAACCAAGATTTCCATTGACCATACCCACTGGAGACTTGAGACAAGCGTATGGGGGACATTTAAATTTAGGTTTCTTAATCTTATACTGAATGCCAGCTAGGTTAAGTTTTTGTCTCCAACTCAGAATGAGATATCCAGAACTGGCGTCTTGCCTTGCTCAGATTGCTACATATCATGATATGGGGGTATGAATGCTGAGACTGAGATCGCATTACCACTAACTCAGGGTTTGCATTAGGCAGTCAGCCTCACTGTGCTGCGAAATCTCACCAAATACATCCTGACTTTCTCCAGATCTTTTTATCCTGTCCTTGGTACTGTATTGCTCAGTCCTTCAGACGTCAGAGAGGATGGCATGTGGAGGTGGCACTGATTTCACTGCTACATATTATCTTCCTTCCTAAGAAAATGCTTCCAATATCTACACGTAAAATCTGGAAGAGTGACTGGCATTGGACTCTGCATGTACCACTGCTAACCCTTCCAAATCTTCCTTGTGAACCTCCTTATAGATGTCTAAAAATGGCAATTTTCTCTCTCTTTAGATTGTTAAAGAATCCTATTCTCAATTATTTCTTATACAAAAATATTAGTGAGGGGGAGCTAGAATCTTTTATCTATTCAAATACCAAGCCTTTTACAGAAATCTGTATAAATTATGTTTCTACTTTGCTCTTGTCTCTTTACTCAGAAATGGCCTCAAAGAACTTGAGTTTCGCTGAAGCAGTTGCCCACTTTTGAACTCAAGCCTATTCTTTATCATATTAAACATTCCTGAAATGCTGCTTAATCCCCACCTCTTATCAAAATTTCCAGCATCTTTCCTACAGACAAATCACAGGCTTAGGAGCTCTTCGGTGTCTGGAGTTAATCTTACAGACATCTGATGTCTGGAGTCTGTCTGAAGCATGGACACAAAAATACATTCGTGGCTGCAGAATCTGTTTGACCCTTTTGATTCTCTGGTCTGTATCTTCGGTCTTCAGCAGAGTGCTTTAAAAATAACAGGTGCACTACAGCTCCTGTAAAACAGCCTCGAGTTTTGATTTAAGGAAAGGGGAAAAACCTTAAGAATAGCTTGTCTGAGTATTTTGTGCTCTTTCCTGGGAAGTGGTTTTAGCACATGTTATGTCAATTTAATATTGAGCGTGAGCCACTAAGGAACTGTGAAAATTCCAACTTTATTTATGGGGAAGCAGTATGTAGGGACCAAACACCATCATTTTTGCCTGTCCAGAATCAGGAATAGGATTCGCGTGGGACTGCAGTGTATCAAAATTCAATGAGCTGTTCTCCCAAGGTGTTACCTGACAAATACTAAGTTGGGTACATAGGAATCAGGCATTCAGAACAATCCATTCCGCTGCTTAAAGAATTACTCAGCTTTAGTTTAAAAGTTTTTCTCTTCCGTTTTAAGATAAAAGATTGATTTAAGCATTCATCTCAGAATTGCCTTGAGAATGGCTTACTATGACTTTGGCAATACCCACCTTTGATTATTTTACAATATGTATTTTATTTGTAAGATACTGATGCAAAGAAGAAATGGTGAACAAGCACCCCTTGCACTGTAGAAATATGAACAAAAAGATGCTCACTGCCCTGAGGAGTTTGTACTTGCAGTACAAAAGGGCATGGAGGAGACGGATGGAAGCAGACTGGGAAGGCTGATGATTGTGCAGGATTTCTTGTTTACCTGCCAAACTTCTGACTAAACAACTCTGCAATTCTTTCAAATGAAAGGCGTAAGTTATTATATCTTTACTACCTTCATCTTGCTTTAAGACATTCTCATATTTTTAAATTGTGATCAATATACATTTTTATTATGTTTCCATTCTGATATTTTAGGCTTCAAATATAACTTATTTCTTTCTCCTGGTCTTATTTATAGCATTTTATAACGGATCACCCAGACTGATCTGTTTTATTTCCATGTTTATTAGCAAAACAATCTTTATGAACAACATAGTTTTTCTCTGAAAGGTCTATCTCTCCTTCACTACCCCATGCCATTTCATTGTATTCAGTAAATCTGAAGTGCCCTCCATGTATAATATTCCTATCAAAGTTAATCTTTTTTCACAGTACTAGACTTTCTACTGTTGTTTTTTTTTTTTTTTCTTCCTATGGATATTTCATGGGCCAGTTGTTCTTTCTTGTTATTGGATAGTCTGGTGCATAGTCTTGTTTATTTTCTGAACAAGGTCCCAATTTTAAACAGCCACCGTCTATTCGGTCCCAAGAGTGAACAGTTAAACCATGCAGTATTCTATTGCACACAGTAAGGATAACAAGGACTTGAGTGACATGTTGCTAAAAGCAAACAAACAAACAACCAACCCTCTGAAGCAGTTATAAAAATCTTCATTTCACCCTAAAATTTGGACTTCTTTTTTTTCTCTTAGAATTGAGGAATAATCACTTTATATGAATAGANAACAAACTTCCATGAAGACAAATCCCTTAATTATGAACCCATCATTCCTGAGCAACATCAAGCCTGATGCTGCTAAAAGTTCATTTTTAGCTCTTCTTAATGTAGTTTTTCAGTTTTTGAGGAGACTGTGAGAAGCATGTGAGGCCCAGAGGATACCCATGGCCAAGGGCTATGCAGCACCCCATCAATAGCAGAGACCCAGCCTGTCTGCCCTGTAGGATTATCATAACACTGTGTGGGCCTGAACCAGTCCATGACCTCTGACATTCAGGGCAGGGTTTAGTCCTTGTACCTTTCTCATTTAGCTGTATAGACATAGCCATGGCATCTCCAGCTCTTTTCTCATCTCTCAGTGGAGGAAACTCAACTCAATAAATGGCAAAGCACCCAGCACAAGATAATTCCGGTCATGATCTCTTCCTGATGCCTTCATAATGATTTCTTTATCCATCAAGCTAAAAAGTTAATCTATAAGTAGAAATATTGAGGGTGATAGCTAAAAATTAACCAATATTAACTATTTCCTACCTTGTGGAAGTCTAAACTCTGATGGACTCTGGTAATTGAACTGGGTAATAGCAAGCTCTTTTCACTCCAAACTATTATCATCAATATGAAGGAATTATGTGTATTTACTCTTTTTTTATGGTAGCATATGTCTTAGGGATCAAATAACATCAGTCCTTTAATCACATTTTAGGACAATTTTATCAGTGTGCAACTGATACACAACTCTTTCAGTGACAGATCCAGAATAAAACTGGTATAACAGTTCCTGTCAAATACTTCTTAGCATTCAAAGTTGCTAGACATTTTCTGTCTCATTATGTTTTCTGCCTCTCTTACCATATAAGTTGTCCATAAAGCCATAAGATCATTCTCTCCTAGAGTGCATGCTTGCTGTTATTATATCAACTCTCCAAATCTCCTAGTATTTGCATATGTAAATTGTAGCCATGATGCAATTTTCTGTTGATGGACATATTCCTGCTGTTAATATCCATAGAAGTCTTGGTGTGTATCTGTTGTTTTATCTATTGCCTCCAGTCTACCATAAGTCTCCAGCCATATTCATTAGATTCAATTAGTGACATTCTGCCCTGTGAGAATTTGTCAATATAAAATAGACAAAGTAATGCTCAGAAAAATTGTCAAAATAAACACTCTTTTAAATAGCATCCGATGACTGAAACCACAGTAGTCTAAGATCCATCAGTTCCCCTGTACTTTACAGATCATTCTACAAAATTCAATAGAAATGTATAATAATAAATAAATACATATAATTTAAATAAACAAAGCTTATAAAATAAATAGATAATATGGAAGGAATGTGGCATGACCTAACAGTGTCATTTAATCCATTCCTCTGCATTAAAACAGGTCTGCTGACACTTGAACCTGTGTTTGATGGGTTTCAGCATTCATTTCCTTTTGAAAATAGACTATTAATATTTTGCTTGCTTTTATTTACAGCAAGCATTTCTGGATGATTTCAGAATTTTCATCCTTCCCCTTCTCTAAGCCTTTCAATACTTCCATTCTTCTAATTTCACCTGATCCCCACTCACTATTGCATTTGTCTCGTTCCCCATAAGTTTCAGCCTCCAGTCAATTTTAAAGAGTGTTTTACTGTTATTAATTACTTTTGGTCAAAATTCTATTAAGAATAGGCAGAATATTTCTGCCTGTTTCCTGGTTTCTTTCAGACTGTTTCTTTAATTTATGAAGATCACCTTGAATTTTAGTCTTGTCCTATGACATACTTAAAGTTCCTTTAAGCTTGATGTCATACATGGATTTAATAAGCATAGTCTTGATTTGATCATGTAATTTATGTCATTAACAAATCAGTGTGACAGGAACTATTCTTGCAGTTGGACAGGAAACAACTGATAACTTTACCTGGTTATGTGCCACTCTACACTGTTCTCCAACAGTAATTTCATTTTGGACATGGCTCCCCAGTTTGCTAACAAGAATTCAGTGCAAGGCAATGTCAAAATGTCTTGAAAACAAGATATATATTATTGCTGTTTCTTTGTCTACATGACCCCTTATTTTTTCATAAAAGAAAATTAGATTGATTTGACAAGATATCTTCTCCTTGGCAAATTAATCTTTGCTGCTACTCTCTTCCTTGTTATCTACCAAGTGCTTGCAAGTCACTTCTGATTGTTTGTTTTAGATTTTTGCTAGGATTTGAAGTGAAGTTAACTTGTCTATAAATTTACACTTCCTTTTTTCCTCCCTTTATACAGTTACACATTAAGATTGCTCCTTTCCAGTCCAGCAGTACTTTATATGTCCTCCACAAGTTCTCAAAGACAACTGCTAATATTTCTGAGATGGCTTCAGCTCATACTGAGATCAGGATCAGAAAGCCCAGGCAAAGTGAAAACCAAAATACTGTCAAACGTTATCTGTTTCTGTTGTAG
This sequence comes from Aramus guarauna, assembly GCA_013400195.1. Taxonomy (NCBI): domain Eukaryota; kingdom Metazoa; phylum Chordata; class Aves; order Gruiformes; family Aramidae; genus Aramus; species Aramus guarauna. The sequence continues at coordinate 1,153,344 of VXBL01000629.1, forward strand.
GTTGAACTGTTATCCATTCTTGCTACTAATGAGTCTGCCACTTGTCTACGTAACCTTTATAATGAACAGTGAAAGAAAAGCTTCCTTTACCTCTTCAGTTCTCCTTACACCATTTAGTGGTAGCTATTCCTTTGCACTGAATAAATGTCTAACACTTTCATTTGAGCCTTCTATTGCTACTTACCCAGTCAAGGAATGATTTCTTGTTACCTCTGGTTTCTCTTGCCAGCTATAGTTCGTTCTCTATTGTCCATTCTGAATTTGCTCCCACCTGCTCCTGAGGTCTACTTAATGATCTATGCTTCCCTCTCCTTTATCCACACCCAATGTTTAGAATGAATAAAGACTTCATAATTTAGCCAAAGAGCTTTAATAGTTTTTTCTAATCTTTCTCTCCACTGAAATACTGTATGATTTCTCAGGAAACTTCTCCTGGATTTTATTACTATTTTTTTAATTTGCTTTAATGAGATTATCCTTACCATTTCTGTATATTTATTAAAATCTCCTGGGTTTAGAAGTGATTAGTGGCACATAGACAAAAAGACAGGGAGAAAGAGAACAAACTGTAGGACACCACACTGGAATTACCCCTGAGGGATCCCTCTGCTCGCACTAAAGCCCATTTGCAGGTAAGAATGCCGTCCTACTCTACCTACCCAGCTGAGTCAAGTCTATACCGTTACAGGGATTCCTGCTGCTGCACTAACCGCTTTGGAGCTGCAGCTCCTCAAAGCACTTGGCATCAACAAATGAAAACAGCTACAGCCTGCTGAAAACAGCATGCTCGGTTTTGCATTCAGTGTGTAAACTGTAAGCTGGTTTCAACCATATTTTGTTACCCTTTGAAATGTTTCCTCAATAGTAGGTTGCACCATCTGTTGCACTGTTTGCCTGCATGTTTTGCTTGTTAAACTGCTCCCCCAGAAGAACACAAAAGAAGAAAAACAGCAGTAATGCCTTTCAGGAAGATCTCTCTGTCCTCCGCCTACCTCCTCCCACCCCAGTGTTGCACTGCACACAACACATGTTCCTCCAGTCCTATCTCATGCTTATTTATTTTAAGACCTAAGCCAAAGTCCACTATAAAACCTCAGAGGCTTAAAATGTGTCAATCTCTTTCCTCACAAAGCCTATAGGTGTGTTTTAGGTGCTAAGGACAGAACACCACACATGCCAAAGCAAAATGTTAAGATGAATCACCTAAAGGTTCACCTGGAAGCGTGAGCTCTGCCACAGCTAATCCTGACCACTCGGTTAAATATGAGAGAAAGTCCAGTGTTGATCAGATGTCAATAAACTTCCTTTTCTCAATAACCCTGCAGACAGAACGATACACTACACTAGTACGTAGTCTGTCTCCTGGCTAAATGCTGACATATTGTCGTGACAGGAAGAATACTCTGTCTTGGTAGAGGTAATGAAGCAGGGCTTTTCTTTCCTTCCCATCAGTTGCCTTCATCCTTAGTACCTAAGCAGCAGGAAAACCTCATATCAGCTTTTCTCCTTTCCTTCTTTCCTAGCGTGTTTATTAAACCTGAGTGAATAGCATACGATGATTTTACTTGAAATATTCTCTGAAATGTGTTGACAAAGCCTTGCTCTATACTATATAATCCCAAATTATTCACTTCATGAACTGGATGAATGATAGAAGGGGAAACCCAGTGAATAATGCATTCAAATACGACTGGAGAGTGCTCTGAGTAAATTATTCAACCCAAAGATATTCAGCCAGCTCTGCTCTGAATAACATGACATAGTTTCCTCATGGCTTTAAGCCACCTCAGCAACAGGGACCAGTGAGGAGCTGAACTCATTGAACAGGAAATGCTTTTTCAGGATGTACATTCACCTTGACACAGCAAGGCCTCTGTCCAACTCCTATCAAGAAACTTCATCCTGCAGGAATACAAGACCTGAATATCCTTTACAGAGAAATAAATTTTCTTTCTTGTGCCAGCTTCTGCCCAAGGGACATACCTATCGCACATGGCCATAGGACTGATGTGGTACATTAATATGACTCTCTAATTTCTCCCTTCGGTTGCTATCTTAGAAAGGTAATGTCACATCCTTGCTTTTTGTTGAATTCCCAGACAAGACATTGTCATACAGACAACCATAAATACTAACCCGCTGCCCAGTCCTGGATAGTAAATCAATTTTAAAAGCTCAGCAAGGTCACCACAGCTGAAGCTTGATGGCAACATCTAAAATATTTCTTATGAAACAGGATGGTATCCAACAGATGAAGGAGAGATGTCCATATATGAACTAATCATTCCAGGCTTTCTTTGTAATCAACAGAGAAAATCAGGCATTTCTAAAGTGAAATTAGTCTCATTCTGAGTAGACATTTGAAACAAATCAGATGAAATCATATTCTAAAATGCCTATTACTCTCCATTGCCTGTAAATGTAAGCTAAGATGACTTGTTTCTGATGCAGAGACTAAATATGTGGACACCTAAGCTGGAATGAGATGAATCCCACCCACAAACCTGGCTGCACACAGAGACAGGTGCAGGCTCCACCGCAGAGCTATGTCATGTACTGTGGGAGCACATATCACACCAGCTGGTACTAATGTTCCCTCAGCCTCCCTGGGAAATCTGTCCCAATATTTCTGTGTCCAATATGGTGAACCAGATACCAAGCGAAGATCTGGCCTCTTGGAGTTTATTTCCTTCTCTACAAGCTTTTCCAGGTGGCTGAGCCCTGATCAAATATTTATAGAACTAAATATTTCTCTTCTCCGTGGGAGGGAAACAGTAAAAGTACAAATCCCAATTTGTTTTTGCAGAGGGCTGGAAATAACAACAAACTGGTCATTAAAACTAAGCCTCTTTTTCTTTTTTATTTTTTTTCTCTCATTCTTTGCAGATGCAAATAAACTTTCCAAGGACAAATCTGAACCCATAAGTTTCTTCCTTGTAAGAAGGTTAGCAGGTGAGTAAGATTGTTTCAGGAACTCTGCACTGCCTCTTTGACCAGAAATACTTCTTGGATTATTATCCATAGAATTTGGTAGCTCCCAGGAGTCCCCATCACTGAGCAGGACCCCACATAGTAGCATCTGCACAAACACAAACAAAAAAAAGACCCTCTTTCCAAAATGTCGATGTTCTAAGGCAAGAGACAAAACTAGACAACTTCCGTTCAGAAAGTGAGGTTAAGTAAGATCCATTCTCTGTAAAAATACCCTGTATTTAAAGCTATTTTAATTACTGAAATTATTTTAGCAGACATTCCCAGGCACAGGAACTCATCTTACCAACAGAGCTAATACTTTTCTGGGCATGTTTTTGTTCTATGTAAAATGACTTCATCAAAAATAATTTCTGGATAGGGTGGACAATTGTATGTGGCCACTCTGTTTTGGAGAAGTACAGCATACATGGTACCGATGTGGGCTGATCCACATCGGTATCAAAAAGCAGTCCTAGCTATATTTTGTTTACTAGAAATGACATAGTATATTTGGTCTGGTTGAGATGGAGTTAATTTTCCCCATAGCAGCCCCCATANTGTGCAACTTTTGCTTTTGCTTTATTAAATTGCCTTTATCTTGACCCATGAGTTTTTTTCAATCTTATTTTCTCCACCCCTGTCCTGCCGAGGAGGGGAATCATAGAGCGGTTTGGTGGGTACCTGGTGTCCAGCCAAGGTCAACCCACAACACATAGCTTTATGTCAGCTTTTCCTCAAGTCATCTGCTAACTAAAATACAGAATTTTTTAGACTTTCAAGAGGTGAAGAGTCTGCCCAGGAGAACATCCACCATGGTTAGGGTAATTTCTTTCTCTTTGCGTAAGTGACTGCTTGTATTACAAAGCAACTCACAAGAATCCACGGCTTTCAAACGTGCAGAGAGATAAGCCACAGACATGTCGAAGACTGTTGTGCCAACTGCAGCCCCTCCTGTTGCCTGCCATTTCCTCAGTGATACTGCTTTCCTCAAGGTGCAGTACTACAAACCTCCATCACCCAGATATTGGTCAAAAAGTTCTCTGAGGAATATTTTTCCTGACTCAGAAACTTGCAATTCACTTTTATCTAGAACTTCAATATAGGGAAAACAGTGATTTAATAATCTTTAGAATAATTTATTTTTCCTTCTTATCTGCTTTTTCAGCACAGACTACCACACAACTTGACATAGATCTAAAAAGTCTGCTCCTACCAGCATATGAGGATAAAGGGCTATATTGTGACTATCTTTCCTAATAGTCCCAATTTAGTCATCCTCACTGTCGTATCATCTAGGTGAATAAGTGATTCAGTTCAGTGCCATCCACCACTGCCAGACACTTTCAAAATTCAGCAAAAAGATGTTACCACAATATGTAAATTAGATTCATAGAATTATTTAGGTTGCAAAAGACCTTTAAGATCAAGTCCAACTGTTAGCCTAGCATTGCCGAGTCCACCAATAAACCGTGTCCCTAAGTGCCACATCTGCACATCTTTTAAACACCTCCAGGGACGATGACTCAACCACTTCCCTGGGCAGCCTGTTCCAGTGCTTGATAACCCTTTCAGTGAGCAAATTTTTACTAGTATCCAATCTAAACCTGGCACAACTTGAGGCTATTTCATCTTCTCCTATTGCTTGTTATTTGGAAGAAGAGACCAACAGCCACCTGGCTACTGCCTCCTTTCAGGTAGTTGTAGAGAGCGAGAAGGTCTCCCCTCAGCCTATTTTTCTCCAGGATGAACAACTCCAGTTTCCTCAGCTGCTCCTCATCAGACTTGTGCTCTAGACCTTTACCAGCTTTGTTGCCCTTCTCTGGACACGCTCCAGCACCTCAATGTCCTTGTAGTGAGGGGCCCAAAACTGAACACAGTACTTGAGGTGCGGCCTCACCGGTGCTGAGTACAGGGAGACGATCACTGCCCTGGTCCTGCTGACCACACTATTTCTGATACAAGCCAGGATGCCATTGGCCTTCTTGGCCGTGAGGGCACACTGCTGGCTCATATTCAGCCAGCTGTTGACCAACACTCCCAGGTCCTTTTCTGCTGGGCAGCTTTCCAGCAACTTAGCAACTGACACCTCAGGAAACCAAGACACAGCATGGAGAATTTGAGCAATCAAAAACAACCCATATGTTGGCAAATGCAGATCTTAGCGTCTCAGGGGATTTTCAGAGAAAAAATACTCAAAAAATTGAAGGACTATTATTCCAGTGCTTAAGATTTTTAAATCATGAACTTGAAAAAACCACACAGCTCAACAAGCATTGGCAGGTGCCATGTCTGATTTCTGTTTAGATATCACACTGTGCTTTAACTGTCACATAATGAAATAATGTATCTGTTAAAAGCTCATTGATTTTATTTACCTTTCTGACAAGTGGGAATTCAGTGCTACTTACCACCCTGTAGGACAGTATTTGCATACAACCTTTTGTGGAATTTCATTTATTTTGATTTATGAGACTTCTGAAATCATTGCACTCATGTTGATAGCCACAAGAACAGATCAGTCACCATAATCAGTCCAAATTTATGCTCAAGAAGAGACAACATTAATTCCATCCACGCAGTTTTATTTCAACTTGAAACATCTTTCTCAAGGCAACCCGCACAGTCTTCACAAATGTCCCAAAGTTCTTGGAGTGTGTAAAACCAGCAAACATGAGGAGATGGGAATTACAGTAGCCTCCATTTTATCTCCCTGGCTTTTTTTGGTTTGTTTTTTTTTTTTTGTACCCAATACAACACAAACATATAGAAAATGGAATTTAATTTAATTAAGGAGTGGAGCATTTGTGTTGCACTATAGTCGTCAGGGAGCAGCAGGACCCAACTGTTCCCTAAGGGATGGAGACCAGGAGCTGAGTGTGATATCCATGGTAGGGAAGGTGCCCAGACACCTCAAGGGGTCCCAGGGGCCAGGTGGGCAGGGCCACTAAAGCCTGGCAGAGCCCTCAAGGCCCTGACAATAATTAAGTACAGTAATGCTACTTTTGTTTATGAATAATGAGTCAAATGTGTCACGTATAGATTTCACCAATGTGGAAAATTGCTATAGAAAGAATTTTTTTTCTGACAGATGTCTGAGTAGCTAATACATTATTCTTCCTCAGTACTGATTATATATTATCCAGGAGACTGAATATTCCAAACCTGCTGAGATTTAAAGGCTAATGTTTTCTAACTGAGGAGAATGGAGTAAAGTTCATTTAGCATGATGCCATTTCTAAAATTAAGTTTTGACTGTTAAGCCTACTTAGCAAAATTCTCAGGTTAAATATAAAAAAGATTACTTGTTTTTTTTCATGCTCAGCCTTAAGCTGAGAAAATCAGAAAATTAAAAGTCTGATTTGGCACTATTTTCTTAAAATATTTCTGAAGAATTATGAGTAACACTTCTTTGCAAGTTTTCTTCACTTTCTGTAACCATTCCGACACCACGGGTGCCATTCAAGCACCTAATGTACAGACATACAGGCAAGAACAGACTGAAAACACATGGATTTGGGGTGTAGGACAGAAGGCTGTTGCTATCCCTTAGTGCACTTACATACCAAGTTCAGCAGTGGGTGAAGGTCAGATGATCTGACCTGTAAAACCTGGGCAAACAGAGCATTTTTGTGGCCTCACACTAACATGTTCAAACAGAAGAAATCTTTCTGCAGAAAGTCATCCTCTGTGTAGCTGTGGGGAGGAGGATGGTGTTGTTAAGGCTTGTAGCATTAATATCATAGTCTTAAGGAGTACTGAATGGTATTTCTGAGTGGTTTCTTTTTAGGTAGCTAAAATGGTCATTTACCCAGAACTTTCACTTTTTAGTAACATGCTGATGTGTTTTTCTGGTTTAAAGCCTGTAGAAGTTGCTGAAGATTCTTGCCTTCATATGATCAACTGCAGTGGGCCTTTGATTCAATGCTTTGCTGGTTCTCCATGGAATGAGGGATTACAGCACAGCTGCGATGCGCTGCTGAACAGAAACTGCCAAACACCTGAACACAACATTGTGCCTCAAACTCATCCCTAGCTGATACATAAAACACAAGCATTTGTGTTCACACTAACCTCTTTATGTGTAAACCTCTCCTAACACATCACCAGTTTTGAAGGTTCACAGAGGTTTGGCATAGAAGGAGATTCTCCTTTGAAATACATGGAATGACAAATTAACTCTGTCTGAAGAACCCTTTGCCACACTGAAGATTGCTGAAGCCCCACCTCTTCAGCAACCATAGGCTGTTTCTTGTCCTTCACTTGATGTGATGGTAATTATATACCTGTCACCTTACCTACTTCTTTTAGCATGCAACTCGCACATTTTCCGCAACAACCTACCACTTAGTTCTCTTCCACTTTTTAAATAGTGCTGACTGGTAGTTTTTAATTAAGACTTGACAGTTGAAATTTGCATTCCAAAAGCCAGCTGAAGGTGCTGGATTTGGATTGTTTATTATTTTATAATGCAGAGCATCCTGCTTGCACACAACCCTATCTAGCAAGTGTATCCTTACCAGGACCTTCCTAGTTTCTAGAGATGCTGTGTGCAAGGGTTTAAGGCTACTTCTCTGAGACCATCATGAATTGGCATTTTATGCTTTAATGTTTAGTTAATGGAGTATAAATAAGCATGCTGAGCGATTTCTGTAGCTCTAAGAGGAACATTGTTCTTGTGTGATTCATTATTCATTCATACATGTCAGCTCACAAAATTGCTTAGAGCAGATGGACAAACTGCTAAGAGTACTCTTACCAGTTTCAAGATTTAGGGGAGAAGTGACCCAAAGAATGGATCTCTACAACTTTTAAAGAGCTACAGTATACTCCTCAGTTTTCTGTAAGAGGCTCTGAGTCCTGCTAGATGTTCTTGGCTTGACATGCATTTAGCTAGACAAATTTTCCCTTCATATCCATTGATTTCAGTAGAGTTTATGCTTGACAGTGGTATAATTCAAGTCACTTCTGATTAAGTTCTACAAGCTAGAGCTTTAAATCCACTCCAATTAATGTTGCTTTTGAAGAAATAAGGCACATGTTGTGCTTAAAGCTAGGCCTCTAGCTTTTTAAGGATTTTCCACAAAATTCCAGTGATAATTAATCACTGCAGGTATCTACAGAACCAAACACCATGTGTTGCCTTTCTGACCAGTAATAGCACAAAATTGCAATTACGATAGAAAAGCAAAGATGGAGCTTACAATGTCACCTGTCTGTAGCATGAATGACGAAGTTAAGGAGCACATTCCTGATCAAATTCCTGGACTGACAGACATTTTGAGAAAAAGTAAATAAGAAGTTCATGCAATATATTTGTGAAATTTCATCTTTTCACCTTATTTAACCTTCTTTTTCATGCATTCTTTCCTGTGGGTGCTATATGACATCTGAAACACAACAGCGACAGTAGAGCTATGGGGTGAGAGCTGAGGTCACATATCCAAACCAAGAAGAAGCTACTGGCCATCTGTAAAAGAAATACCACAGACAGTCTAGAAAAAAATTGCATCTTCTATATCACAAGCCTTATTTGAATTCTTTATATTCATTGAATCTTTTGGATCACAATCCATTAGAATTTCTGCAGCACTACATAATGTTGTTTAAATTTGGTTCTTTTAAAAATTAAAGGAACAGTAGTCCATTTTATGTCTGGTCACAGCAAAAAGATTTCACAGTACCAAAAGTGATGTAAATAAAATTATGAAAAAAAAAAAAAACAAAACAAAACAAAACAAAAAACCAAAAAAACACGCATTCATTTTGATGTTGCACCAGGTGTCAGCAGGGATTCCCCTGAAGCCCATGGCAAAGACAATGGTGAAGCATGTTCTTCCCCTGAAACCCTTGGAGGATCATGGTTGGAGCATATACCCACACTGCAGCCTGTGGAGGACCCCATGCTGGAGCAGGTAGATGTATCTTGAAGGAAGCAGCAGCCTCTGGAAAGCCCACATTGGAACAAGCTTCTGGCAGGAGCTGTGGCCAGTAGAGAGGAGCCCACGCAGGCGCAGGTTTTCAGCAGGACCTGTGACCCCATGGGAGACCCACGATGGAGCAGTTTGTGAAGAACTGCAGCCTGTGGGAAGGACCCAAAGCTGGAGCAGGAGAAGAGCGGGAAGAGAAAGGAGCGACAGAGATAAAGTGTTATGGACTGACCTCAACCTACATTCCCCTGCAATGCTTGGGGAGAGCACATGGAAGACTAAGGAGTGAAGTTAAGCCTGGGAAAAAGGAGGAGTAGGGGGAAGGTGTTCTTAGTTTTGTTTTTATTTCTTGTTATCCTACTCTGTTATTAATTGGCAAGAAATTAATTTCCCCTAGCCAAGTCTATTTTGCTCATGCTGGTAATTGGTGAACAATCATCCTGTCTTTATCTCAACTCACAAGCTTTTCATCTTATTTTTTCCCCTGTCCATCTGAGCAGGGGAAGTGAGAGTAGCTTGGTGGGTATCTGGCCAAGGCCAATCCATCAGATAGTATCTATTTTACCTGTTTATTAATTCTCTTCTTTTGTGAAGAGAATGAGTAGATCAGAGAATGAGTGACCAGCAGGTCAAGGGATGGGATTTTGCCCCTCTACTCCGCTCTTGTGAGACCCCACCTGGAGTACTGCATCCAGCTCTGGGGGCCTCACTACAAGAAAGACATGGAGCTATTGGAAAGAGTCCAGAAGAGGGTTACAAAGTCAATCAGAGGGCTGGAGCACCTCTGCTGTGAGGACAGGCTGAGAGAGTTGGGATTGTTCAGCCTGGAGAAGAGAAGGCTCCGGGGAGATCTAATTGCGGCCTTCCAGTACCTGAAGGGGCCTATAGGATAGATGGAAAGCAACTGTTTATCAAGGACTGTAGTGACAGGACAAGGGGTAGTGGGTTTAAACTGAAGGAGGGTAGATTTAGACTAGATGTTAGAAAGGAATTCTTCACTGTTAGAGTGGTGAGGCACTGGAACAGGTTGCCCAGAGAAGCTGTGGATGCCCCATCCCTGGAAGTGTTCAAGGCCAAGTTGGATGGGGCTTTGGGCAACCTGGTCTAGTGGAGGGTGTCCCTGCCCATGGCAGGGGGGTTGGAACTAGATGATCTTTGAGGTCCTTTCCAACCCAAACCATTCTATGATTCTATGATCAGGTAAGACCTTCTGGAAAGAAGGAGGTTGTTCCTTCCATTGAAGAATTTGAACACACCTGAGAAAAGTTAATTTTTCTACTGGAAGGTATGGCAGGGAGGAACAGAGAGAGATGCATGCAGCAAGGAGTGGTGAACCAGATGTCAGAAAGAGAGAAGTGTCTGAGAGGAGAGAAAAGCAGATATATGTGCTAGCCTCCATGGGGACAAAAACAAAACTTCCTGGAGATCAGAAGAGACTGTGCAGTATTTACTGCAACTCATAAACTCACTGAATTGCTTAAAACCCAGCTTGGAAGGAAGTTGTGGGTAAAGAAGTTGTTCATACCTCCCTTTTAAACTTATTCTGATTTAACAATTTTGAGCTTTACCTGTGTGAAAGATTAAGTAAATATTCTGTAATTGAAATACATTTTTATGTTTAAAAGCCTTTTTGCTCTTCACTGGAATGCTCACTATAAAGGAAAAACAGTCCAGATGGAGCCATCCTAGAGACCTAGCTGGCTTGTCATTACAAACCCATTGCCTCATGAGGACTTAGCACTTAGACCAGATGACCGAGTGGTAATGTGTCCAACTTTAGGCATAACTCTTCCAATGATAAGTTTGACTTGGCCTTGGAAACCTGGAAGTCAGATTTAAATCTCAGATGATCTGATCTCTGGCTAGGTAGGACTGCCCTCCAATTGCACAAGGATGAAAAAAAGGAATTGAAAATTTTCTTCCCAAGCAGAAGTAAACTCCAAAATGGAAGAAGGAGATATAAACCCAAGCGTTTAATATGCAGGCAGCACAGACGGTGCAGAAGGCTGCAGTGAGCCAAGATGAATTAGCCTCCCCTGGCTTGTAAAAGAAAAAGAAACACCACCTTTCAAACAAATCCTTCTGTGCAACAGCACCAGCCCTTGCAGTGTGAATGCTGCCAAAAGTTTTTTCTTGGAGAAGCTGGAAGCTCATCAGTCCTTAGCCAGCAGCACTCTTGGGATTAGCTGATTCACTGTATGCCTGGGTAATGGCAGAATTACTGGCCACAGCAGGGTAGGCACAGCAAGATAGTCATATGCTTTCTGAGAGGGCATGATGAGGTCTCACACCAATGACTCAACCATTCAGCAAAATGAGACAGAGCTAAACACCATACAGGGAAACAGCCTGGTTTGACTTTAGAAGAGAAGACCAGACCAGGTGTTGCCTGGTCTTCTCCCCTGAGCTTTTGACAGTCAGACACCCATTTCTTCCAGCTGAACAGGGAAGACTTGACTGATAGCTACAGCTTCCCAGCTGGATAATCTTTGTAGCTCTTTTGAAATCAAGACCCAACACATTTAAAGTAGAGATTGTGAGATTAGGATGTCTTCAATAAGCTATCTTGGTTAGAGAAAGCAAGGGCCATTAGATATTTCTCATCAGTCTTTTCTACACTTTATTACGTGAGACTCATCTGGGTTCATCTGTGTTTGTCCATAGCCCCTGTTACCTTTCTACTCTCTCCCCTTGTGGTTAATACACCATTGCTCATCTTGGCCACTGAGTCTAGGTGTTGTAAAGAACGATATGGTAAACACATCTGATGGGAACAGCATCAAGATCCCTCTTTGCAAATAACCTGAACTGTCAGCTGAAACTAAGCTGTCAGTTGAAATTGTTGCCTTAGATTTAAGAGGATAAAAATTAGAGATGGAGAGGCTTCTCTGGAGATATTTCTTTTTAAATAATACATATCTGTCTTTCTGGGTGTAGAGTGAAGTTTCTAGGCTCCTGGGGTGCACCCATCATTCGGAGGCACTGAGACAAGCAGCACCTCACAGCTAGGACAGGAGTGAGCTCTGCTGAAGACCTGCCGAGAACCTTCGGTGGAAGCAAAACCTCTGAAAAACTGCATTACTGTTGAAAACTGATAGAAAGTGACTAAAGAATATTTCTGAGGACAGCTGAGCTGGTGAGATTACTCTTTTGATCCCACAGGGCCTTAAACCCCTAGAAACCAAGCACTAAAGATCATAAGGAGCTGTGTGGGTAATAAAAATAGTAAAAATATTTGGGATGAGATTAGTAAAACCAGAGAGGCTTAAATGTATTTGCCTGGAAAGGAGGAGACTAAGTGAAGGGAGGATATTCAGATTATGAGGGTCATAGGGACTAAACAGTTTCTCTTCTTAACTACATAGCACAAAGACAGCAGTTCAGAGGATTAAATGGCAGGATAGTTCATGTAGAAGTAGAGGGAATAAGTACTACATGCAGCCTGCAGCCTCCTGGAATTTATTACCCCAGGAGATCATTAAGTCAAGCACTATGTTCAGTTTTTCAAGCAGGTTGGATAAGTTAGCCTTTAGTACTGATATGCACTGCCATACAAGCTGTTGTAATAAGATAGACAACAAAAGCTTCTTTTTCAAGATGTAAACAAGTCAACCCATGGTGGTCAGTAAAGGAATGTCCATCTACACCTTGTGTATTAATCCATAATAGCTCAGATACTTTATTAGATAATCTTACTTCATAGAGCCAGGTGTTTACCTTTGTCAGAAACATGATACGGATCTAGAAGGACCAATGGCTTAATGCGGTGTGACAGTTTTTAGGAACCAGTGCATGATCTCTGTGGATGTAAGAAAAGCACACAGTAGGAAGGCTTAGGGCTGAGAGACTTCCTCTATAAAACCTATAGTATAGTGCAGAAAAACAGAAGCAGGTACAAGTGGGTGTAACTTCACTGAAGTCTATTGCCAGGTGCTGAGGATCTAACTTGTTATATTTCAAATACCATCGTGGATTTTTATTCCCAGTGTATTCTTTACCTGTCGAACATGCATAATGGTGGGATACTTTATTTTGTAAATGTGACAATCAATGTCTTCTCCACATTTTGTAGAGGATTAAAAGCAGGAGTTGGAGGCACCAGCATCACTGTCAGATTTCCCAACAAGTCAGTCAGAGATGGCAGGCACTCTCTATTGACATAGCTCAGCTTTTAGATTCATCCTCCACATGCAATATTGAAAACGTTTGTAGCATTTTCAGCAGGTGTCATATCACTACTCAGTTCCAGGTTATATTTAAAGCTCGTTATTTAGCTGCAAAAGGTGAAAGCAAAAATCAAAAACAATAGGAAAAAAAAACCACCTATGCAAAACTCATCTTCCGAACTTCTAGTAAACTGAAAAACTTTTGACAAACTCCCTTCATTAACAGGAGGATGCCTTTCCCATCAGAAAAGTTGTTTCTGGTTATTTTAGCAATAGCCGAAGTGCTAACACTGTTAAAATGAGAGAATTAAGTTAATGGAAGAGCTTTGCTTCTCAAAGTTAGCTGATGAAAAACATTATAGTTTTTCTTGGAAAATACTATATAGATATTGGTCTAAGACAGAAATACAAATACTGGGGTGCCTTGAAGAAGATCATTTGGAAAACCAGATATTTGAGTTTCATAGGAAAAAAATTATACTTCATGAAAGATATTTTTAAGCTTTCCTAAAAACAGAAAACATTCGTTTGTTTTTTCAATTGTTTATTTCTTTTTAAGGGCCTCACTGGCACATTTCTTTCAGACATATTTTTCTTTTTTTTAGATTTTTCTCCTTTTTCTCTGATGTGATTTTATTCTCAGGAAGGCCAATCAGAATTAGAAATCTTTTTTTAACAACTTGATAATTCTTTGTTTCTTTTTTCTTTTGTTTTTCAATGTGAAATAAGGAAAACTCAAAATTCTTTGTTACAATTCAAAGGATTAAAAAGTGAGTACGAAAATTTCAATCACTTTTGCAAAGCCTTTTTTTTTTTGCATGGTAGAAATATTTTTATGGGGATTTGCATGTCAGTTCTCCACAACACTTTCTGAGAAACATACCATCTTTCTCAGAAGCTGGAGTACCTGAAAATTAAGGATAATTCCAATCCTTAGTTGTTTTGAGCAAGATACAATAAGCATACTCCCTAAATCACAATGTAGGAACAGCCAGCCTGGAATCAAAAGGCAATATGTGAGCTACAATGCAGGTGAGATCAATTTACCAATGTACTGATCTCACTAGAATTATTCTGAAGTAAAACAGCAACAAGGAATAAGGATTCTCTCTTTCTTAGAGTGAAGCTATTACCAGTAATGACAGGTATAGCTTGGGGACTTGTAGTCTAGTCTCACCATCTCGCAGTTTAAGCAAACAACAGTTACAGCTGCTTTGATTCCTGAGAGAACCAAGTAATCAGCCAGAAGTAAAATCAGTTCACCCAGGGAAAACCACAGGCTCTTGTCCACTGCTCCAGACCTAGGGAAGGAAGCATTTCACTCAGAGGACTCTGCCTCTGTTTTCTCATAGACTAAATCAAGAGAAACATGCTTCTAATCCTCAGCAAAAGCTGAGTTCTCCTTAAGTGCATGAGCTCCTGGATAGTAACCTTTGGATGATTCCCAGCACACACATCTTGCTTTCCTGCAGGATGGTCACAAGTGCACCTCATTTAAACCTTTATATTCTGGCAGGAATTCCCAGGCAGGCATGGTAAAGGCTGCCAGGAGAATCTCAAATTCATTGCCAGTTTACACATTGACTTTATGAGTTCCCCAGTGATTTCTCATCACCCACAAACAAGTCAAAACTGAAATCAATTTAAGAATTGAAAGCAAGGTGTAGTGCCCAGATCCATAACAGTATATTTCACTGTTAACTTTCCAAATGCTTCTACAGAGGGTCAGAATTATCAGCACCATTTTGCATATTGAGAAATTGATGTATGAGGACATCAAGTAATTTGCCCAAAGTCATCTCATACAGAAAGCAATCTCACATGTCCTGAGTCCTAGACCTGTTCTAGTGAAATTAATATAGAAGGTCTCAGAGGTGGAGAAACGTTCAGATGTGGAGTCCTAAGCTGTAAGTTAATAACAGGTGAGGGGAGAGAAAAAAAAAAAGAAGACAGAAAAGAAAGACAGTAGCACTGAAGGAAACTTCCTAATATGCCAGGTACCTAATTTGTTAGCAACAAAAGGTCAAGATGCTTCCTCAGCCACCGAATTAAGATATTAGGCTCATCTCAGTATGCTGGAACCATTGGCTACCAGCAACGTTTGACAGCAAATCAGCCAAGCTCCACTGATTTATAGCATAAACAAGGTTATACACTCACTCAGTGGTGATCTCCGCTCACCTCCAGGTACACCCACAAAACGGGTGTGCTGACAAGAGCAGCCAGGCATGGAGAGGCCATGGAAGGAGAGGAGGGAACTGCATCTGAATATTCAGATTTGATCCACCCTGCAAGTTAATCACCTGCAGTGACAAGCAAGAGTCCAAATCATTCAGAAAACACCAGAAAGGATTAGTGGATATGGACACTGGCTTAGTCCAGTCATTGGCTTTACTACTCGACCTTCTTCTCCACCACAGAGCAAATTATAGGATGGGTTTTAGAAAACCTCCCATCATTGCTTATGTATCCAGCTGATGAGTACTGTCTCCCCTTCCAAAACACAAATAGAAAGACACCTGAGCAACGCTTAAACAAGCTGCTGCCCGGAACATCTAAGCTTTTCTCATGGTAAGTCCAAGCTAATAAACCCTTCTGGGGGGTTAAAAGGAGGACTAAGGAGAATCTCCATCCTTTGTTGAATGTGGTGGGGAAACATAGTGAGAAAGGATGAGGAAAAGTCTGAGGTACTTAATTCCTTCTTTGCCTCAGTCTTTAATAGGAAGACCAGCTGTTCTCAGGGTACCCAGCCCCCTGAGCTGGAAGACAGGGACAGGGAGCAGAATGAAGCCCCCATAATCCAAGGGGAAACCGTTAGTGACCTGCTACACCACTTAGACACACACCAGTCTATGGGGCCGGATGGGATCTACCCAAGGGTGCTGCAGGAGCTGTCAGAAGTGCTCACCAAACCACTTTCCATCATTTATGAGCAGTGCTGGCTAACCAGAGAGGTCCCAGTTGACTGGAGGTTAGCCAATGTGACGCCCATTCACAAGAAGGGCTGGAAGGAGGATCCGGGGAACTGCAGACTTGTCATTCTGACCTCGGTGCCAGGGAAGATTATGGAGCAGATCATCTTGAGTGCCATCACGTGGCACATACAGGACAACCGGGTTGGGCTCTTCTCCCAAGTAACAAGAGATAGGACAAGAGGAAATGGCCTCAAGTTGTGCCAGGGGAGGTTTAGGTTGGATATTAGGAAAAATTTGTTCACTGAAAAGGTTGTCAAGCACTGGAGCAGGCTGCCCAGGGAAGTGGTTGAGCCACCATCCCTGGAGGTATTTAAAGGATGTGTAGATGTGGTGCTTAGGGACACAGTTTATTGTGGACTTGGCAGTGCTAGGTTAATGGTTGAACTTGATGATCTTAAAGGTCTTTTCCAACTAAAATGATTCTATAATTCTGTGATTGAGGACTAGGTAGTAGTTGTGCTGAAAATACTACTTCGATCCTGATGGACACTAGGTTAAGCATGAGTCAGGAGCATGCTCTGGTAGCTGTGAAAGGTAGAAACACACTGGACTGTATTAATATTAGTGTCATCAGTAGACTGAGGGAAGTAATGATTCTTCTTTTTTTCAGCACTCATTGCCCTGCATCCAGAATACTCCATCCATTTTTCAGCTCTCCAGTACAAGAAAGATGTTTGCAAACTGGAGGAAGTTCAGCGGGGTCCACTAAGATGGTGGTGCTGGAGTACTTGTCCTGTGAAGACAACCTGGGAGAGCTGGGCTTGGTCAGCCTGGAGCTGAGAACGCTTTGAGAGAATGTATCATTGGAAGAGGTTGCCTAGAGATGTTCCATCTTTGCAGGTTTTCAGGACCTGGCTGGACAAGAGCCTGAGCAACCCACTACATATTGAGAAGAAGCTTGAACTAGAGACTTTCTAACATCTCTTCCAACCTGAATCAATTGTATCATTCTATTGAAAACAGTTACAAAATGGTGGCCTGATGGGTGAGGTACTATGTGTATGATGACTGTGCTCAGTGGTCAGTTCTGCCATGATTTCTTGTGTAACCACAGACATGTTATCTAACAAAAGATCCTGAATGACATTTAAGCATCTAACTCTTGCCTTCCTCCCTTCAGGAGGAGTTAGGTGCCTATGTAAGAGTTAGAAACCTATGCACATTTGTGGAACTGTTTGTTTCTTTCTGTAAAACTGACTTTGAAAGACAAAATACTCCAGAAGATCATTGTGATGATAAATTGATTGATACTTTTATAACAGTGATAGAAAAAATCAAAGGATTTTGATAATAACAGTAAAGTTCAATTAAGTGTTGCTATGCTGCAGGGTTGCTGATGGATGAATAAATCATACATCCTATAATTAAAATGTAAAGAAAAGCCCTAGACCTTCCTTGTGTCTACATCATAGGTCATAGATCATCAAGAAAATCAGAACACCCAAATAGATTTTCCCTATTTTGAGTCAATCCCACCCACACCCAACCCTGTTTCAAGATCCAGAAAAACTAGCAGGTTGTTGCTCGTTATCAGGAAGGCCTGTTAATAATGACTCCAGGGGGAAAGAAAATAAACCCTGACATACAGTTAAGACAGGCCAGACAGCCCTTGAAAGCTGAGAAGATGAGACATCAACCTCATGCTTGTTTGATAGGAAGAGAGAAAAACAGGTGATAAAGGGGTGAAACTGAGACCAGAAATGTGAAGTATACTCAGCATTTTGAACTTTAGGTTGAACCCAAATTCCCCGTAGACATTGCTACAATTGTTGTATTTAGTTCTGAACCTTACTACCCTGGCTTAGCAGTGTGTGCCTCCCATTTCACCACCAACAGCTAATCCCTGGCATCTTGGGACACAGCAGGCAGAAGAGAGTACTTAAGACATCATCTTCTCCACAGCCCCCAAAATGCCCCAAACCCTGCTGCTCTTCCCTGGCATCTTGTGTGATTTCACAGTGAACATAAAAACTCTATGTGCTTTCTCGTTGCCAAGGGAACTTGATGTCTGAGTTATTTGTACCTAACACACTGGATTCTCCCTGGATATCTATAGGCCTTAAAGAGGATCAAATTTTTTACACTGGAAATATGTTTCAGACAAGACAATTCTGGGCATGAGTCACATAGCTGATGTCCTACATCTATGTTTATTTATGTATTTGCTTTAAAACAAATCCTACAATTGCAGTCCCTACAGTAAAATGATTAACAGGTTTGGCAAAATGACAAGCCTTCACAGCAATTACAGAGAGGACTGGAGTTACTAAAAGACCAAGAGAGTGGTCCCATTGTATCTTGTCCTTTTTAAATTAGGGCAAGGTTGCCCTAAGTTAATCTTTAAAGTTCCTTGGCACAAATTAAGTTGTCCACCTCATTTATATGATTTTTCTAACTGGATATTACTGGCATTGGTTCCTAAAGATAGGTCTCTATATTTTATATTTCTAGCTTTATCTGTCAGTAACACCTTTCCTACAGTGTTAGGTCCTTCCCTGACTCTTCACTAATGCTACTGTGATCCTTTCCATACATGGAAAAGCATTTACTAAGGAAGAGTCAGTAGCACATTCTCATTTTATATCTTTTCTGCATTCCTTCAGATAAACCAAAGTTTGTTTTCAAATGCCTTGACTTAAAAGCTTAAACATCCTCATCTCTTGTTAACAGCAAGCTGTAAGTGGTAGGTATTTCTGACTGAGACCAGATGTTTTTGAACACATCTGTGAAGAATCAGCATTTGTCTGTGAATTCTGCATGCACAACAATTTATTCCACAAAGCCATCTCAGCTGAATTTCCTAGAAGAGTAGCCTCTAAAACAGATGAACTCATATATCTTCTTAGGTGTGATGTCTTTTTTGGCAGGAGGAGCAGAGTCTTCTCTAACAGCAAGGTAAGATACTGCTGGAACGCAAGTCTGGCTATTTTTCATTCTGATTCTAGTTACAGTAGTAAAAGCCTTCATTTTCTTAAGAGCCATGATAAAATAAAGGGGATCGTATTTTTATTTAGATCAATCTGTGCGATCTTAATTATGTTTAATTTTCTCATTTGATTCACTGCTTGTTCTTATATATAAACAACATAAAATTGCAGGACATAGGACAAAAAGAACAAAACACGGGAGCATGTGGCTGAAATTTGATCAGGAAACTATATGTTAAAATGGGTTATTTTTCATACCATGTGGCAAAATGAAAAACATAAAGGCAGGACCATCTGCAGAGTTTTAGACAGCGAGTCACTCTGCAGACTGTATCACTTCATGTCTCTGTGCTTTATGATTGGAGAACAAAGCTGGATATTAAGCAGCACAGGCAACTATGTCTAGAATTAAACTTCTTTCACACTTTCCATCATGAGACTGTTTCATTGTCTTCTAATTGCCAAATTTTAACACTAGAGGCTTAAATCTCCATATTGAGGTTCTGCCACAGGTTAAATTATTTTGAATTTTTAACTAGAACGGTCAAGCTATATCCAAGTGGAAAGTATATTTTCCCCATGCTTAAAAGAAAAAGAACTGAATTTATCCTGCGACCACTTCACTAAATTCTAGAACTTTTACTTAATGCATCAAGAACCTGAAATTTTGCAGGGAGGGGAGGGGAAAAGTCCCAATATCAGGGATACACCTTTTTCTTCTTCTACTTAAAATGAAAAGCAAGAAACAAACAAGCAAACTGCCCAAGAGTTTCTGCCTCTGAAAAATTTCCAAATTGGATTTTATTTCACTTTGGCAGATGCATTGTCCACAGATTGTGACTCCCCTGACCGTGCTTCCAGCTTCTTCCTGCCATGAGATGTTCCACACACTGGGCATGACCCTCCTGTGGGAGCTCAGCAAGAGCTTTTCCAGCACTCATTTGTCTCCTCAGCAGCATGCCATTGTAACGTGATGTTTTCTAAGGGAAATTGAGGAACTGTGTATATATGTGTAATATATATTAAAAATGTTGGGACTGTGAATTCAAACACTTAGAAGTTAGGAGGTTGTAGAATTAGTGCTACTTTTGCAAATCTTCATTCAACTGCAGTGTGTAACTGCATCATGGTAAGAAGGATTATTTAGTCATGGTTTCCTGGGATATTATTCATCTCACTTCATGTTAACTGCCTAAAATAGAGGTGTCAAGTTGAAACATACTGCTTTAATGGACAGCAAGAGACCAGCACCACCACAGGCAACTCATCCCATACCATAACAAATGTCTAAGATATTTGAGTAAACAGGGAATTTAGACACTTCTGAAGAGCATTGAGTCTAAGTCAGGGATCCTTCTCTTCTGCTGTAAACATAGGAAATAATGAGAATCTACTCCCATTCTGCCAAGTCCTTTTCTATAACAGCCAGATACCTCTGCTCTGTGTGTATATTGGCGTACTGCACACCAGGTAAATGATCCCACTTTTGGGACAACAGTTAGAAGAGAAACAAGAGGTCCAGTAATTTCAGCTCCATTCAACCTGGTGGGACTGAACTCATATTGCGCAATAGATCATAGTGTCTTCTAATGCCAAGGGACACCCAAATTGAAATGTTCCTGGTCATCCTGTAGAATTTGGCCTACCTGCCAGACCCCAGTGAACTCAGTAAATCAGCAAACAGTAAAACTTTTCGATGCTTAGAGAAGGGATATAAACTTTCACCTTTCTCCCAAGGGCAGGCATTTTTGCATTTCAGTGGGCAACTGAAGTTAGAAATTTCAGAATAAGTAGGGAGAATCTTTATAAATGTAGTTGCTTGTAGGATTAACTAAAGTGAGGTAGATTGTTTTTTGAGACCTCAGGTCAGTTCAGGACCTAACTCTACTAAACATGGGGAGGATTTAGGTGTACTGTAAGCTACCTCCACTCATTACTGGTTATGCATACTGACTCCCTGATAGGTACCTCAGGGAATTTAATCTTTTTTCTACATCTCTGTTCTTAAATTCTTCTTCCTGTATTTCTCACAGAGATATGATAAGTGGAAAAGCTTTCTGAAAGATTTTTTTAGAATTTCATTGCAATCTCTTCCTACTGTTGAAGCAATAATGCCTCGAGCTTTGCTGGAATATGCAGGAAATGCTAATCCAGATGCAAATGTTCGTATACCTCAATAGAAATTCATCCCAAAGCTCCAGCACCAAACACCTGCAAACTTTAGTGAATCTGATTTCAAAATGTGATTTATATTGAAACCTTGATCCTAGCATGCAGCACTGAAATAGCTAGTGAAAGAGTGCAGGCTCTGGAGAGTCTGAGATGTCTGTACCAGCCAGCTGGTAGAGGATGGAAAATAAAATATATTGAACCTGAACTTGACAGGTAAGTTAAAGTACTCTGCTATTTTTCTAATGACCTCTGGACATCCCAAATCTCTTTTCTGGAGTCTGTGTCTCATAGTGCTCTTTACAGCTACACTAAGAATCTTTTCTCTGGGATAAATAAAATTGAGCAGACAAGAAGAGCATTTCAAAAGCTGTTTTTTTATGTGTGCAGGGTGAAGTGATCAGGTCAAATCTTAGCTATGTCTAGGAATTTTAAGATGTTAATATACAATTCTTACTGCAATCCTCTCTATTTCTCACACCAAATTGTAGAAAGGCTGTTTTGTGTCTTCTCCCTCTATTGCATGAAAGCAAAGCATATGTTAATCTGTTTAAATATATGGATTTCACAACTTATAGATATGCATTTCTGCCAGTTTTGAAAAGAGGCTTCCCATTTCTCTACATTTTGCTTGTTTCTTCTTCCTTTCTGCTCTGAAGACAAAAATAAAATAAACTTTTTCTTTGGGAAGGAGAATTTTAAAAACGTGTCTGTTACTGCGTAAACAAATCCCAATGTTGTGTAACCATTCCATGGAAGCTAAACAAAGTCATTTATTTCCTCACTGTGTTAAATGCAAATACACTCACATTTTAGCAGCGTTGCCTGCCTTTCACACAAACATTCTTGCACAGCAGGATAAGATGATATCTGAGTCTATATCCATATTAATAAAGTAAATAGGACTCATGCATAAACTCAAGCCTTTGCACATGATTATCCACGGATAATCTGGGTCCAGAGATAAATTCTTAGCACAGTCCTTTGCACGATTTTGGCCAGTATCAGTTTAGCACTTTCCCAAATAATGGCCTAACTCTTTCCAACACACCTTCCTATCAGCCAGTCTAGCGGTACAACAGGTAGAATATCTACTTCAAATTTCAGCAGCTTTTCTTTCTAATGAGCCTGGCAATTAGGAGGTAACGTAGAAATCCCAGTTTTAGTCCCAAGTGTACCACGTTGTCAGTGAATGTCAAAAAGCCGTGAAGGGTGCCTTGCTGAGGGAGGTGAAGATGTCATTTGCTATGATAAGAAATGGGCAGGAAGCCAATATCTTGCCCTGGGACTCACTGTGGCTTTGGGAATTCATACCCTCCAGACTGGGGTTAATTTCATTCCATCAGCAGACCTGACTGCGTGACTTCACTGTGGCCAGAGCGCACCCCCCAGAGCATTTGGGGTGCCATGCACCTGAGCGTGCCATGGGCTGGCACTCCGGCAGGGACACTGGAGCAGGCAGCCCTGTCCTTGGGAGGGCTGGAGCCATCTTTGTGGCTAGGAGCCAGGGCTTTCAGAGTTGGATGTAGGCTGGAAACTGCTTTTCCAGTGTGGCAGGGTCTTTGGACCAGGTTTTTCTCAGCAGTAAAGAACTACCAGGCTTAACTATTTAAATTTGTCATTTTGAAGTAAAAGCATGCACCTCACTGCTATGAGGCTTAATTTACCTGGAACTTTGATTGCTTTGAGGGGAAAATTCAACAAAGGAAAATTGTATTCCAAGTATATGAAACACTGAGGGAGTAATGTATTAACAAGGAGCTTTAGTTCTCTATTGCTTTGGCAACGTGACACATATAAAGAGCTGAGGCTGAAAAGGAGCTGAGAAATGTTCTTAAGGGGAAATGTTTTTCACAGACCCCTGTCTCTTTTGGCATAAAAACAACATGTTCTAATTACTGAAAGTATGTAAGAACAGTCACACTTTAATGCTAGGACTGAAAGAGGCTAAAGAAACTCCAGCGGAAAGTGCACTGGGTTTCTCCCAGGCGCTGCAGAGCAAAATGTTCCATTTTGTTTCCAGATTTAATTCGTGACATTGCTTTTGGTTTTCACTCTGAATCTGTGAAAAAACCAATCTCTGCTCAGCTCTGACAGTCAAAAATATCCCATACAGCAAACACTCCAGGAGAATGTATTCATCTCTCTGATGGATGTATTCATCTGTTTTTCATGCATCTTGATGTATTTTTTTTCCCTTCTATTTATCCTAGGTTTTTTTATTCTCCCTCAAACTAGCCTTAGAATTTCAATCGTAGAAATCATATAAGATTTTAATGATGCTTGACGAGGTGCTGAGAATTGCCACGGGGCACAAGCAAAGGGGCAGTGTCCTTTCAGAATGAACATGCTGATCAGAAGTGCTTCAGTAGTAACTTTTTCAGAACTAGTTGTGGCTTTTTAAAGTAATCCACCTGTTAAATGCTTTTTATTGAAATGAAAATAAGTACCTTTAACAAATAAGCCCATAAAAATGTGTAGGAGGGGAAATATTGAGGTTGTGTGTATTCACCACATTTAGCCATTTTATTCACATGCCAGTCGGCAGACTTTTCTCTTGAACTCCCCACTGGAAAGGTGACATTGAGAATTGCTGAATGAACTCAGAATTTTTCCTGTGCAGCCCAATTACAGAACACCTGTGCTAAATCACTGTGCGCTGATTCACTGTGATCATTCATAAAGCTCAAGAGCCCTCAAAATGTCTCTTTCCTCATCTGTAGTGAGGTGGTGATGGTGGGCAAGTGGCTTCAGTATGAAACACAGAAGATCACTCGTTCAGATCCTTCTGAAAAGGGCTTTTATTTTATTTAGTTTTCATGGTAGCATTTGGCAAGAGCACCTGGGCTACTCCACTTGTCTCTCACATATAATTTATTTTTTGCGTCAATTTTTAACAGCCTTGAAAGGGGACAAGAGCTGCTACTGGCATAATTGTACGTCATAGTTCCAAGTCAGTCTGGATGTTGATGGTGCTCCCACACCAGAACAAATCCACCTTTTTCCAGTGCTGCTTCCTAGAGAAACTTCTGGATTTGCGCTCATACTACAGAGCTCTGAGTCACCATGTATGGGGGCTAATGTCTTTTTTCAGCCAGCTGATCTATAAAGGCCTGTTTGCAAACTGAGAATGTGAATTCTGGTGAATCACTTATGCCGCACAACACACCTGTACTACATCCATCCTAGAACAGAGACTTTTATATACCTCATGATGGAAAGAACATGGTCTCACACTTCTGACTGACAGAGCAGTATTTTTTCAACCCATTTTTTCCCCGTTTTGTAAAACCCTCAGAATTTTCCACTATAGCAAATCTGTGCTGTCTGACAGTACTTTCTTTAACTTTTTTTTTCATAGCTCTCTTGGAATTAGTCCACACTTCCTGCAAATCAGAAACTGAAAAACATCATTTCATTGTACTCCAAAATATTTTTTCTTCACTCCAGAAGGAATCTTAATTTTCCTGCAGAAAATATCCCCAGTGAAACAGGATTCAACTTTGAAGAGTGCCATGGTCCGTGCTCTCCTCATCATTCATCGAGATTAAAAAGTAAAATAGGGTCCTGAGAGAGCCTCCAGTTGAAGTTTCTCAGAATGAGGAAAGAACAATGTCACATCCTGTGACATTGTTGTATTTACAGCATGAAATCAAGGATTATTATATGCTTGGAGGAGACTGTGGAAGTGCTTGAGAACACAAGGCTTCCTCAAATAATATCAGAAGACACTACAGGGCACAGGGCCAATACACAACACAGTTTCAGCCATGTGAATATTAACCTCTGAGGAACACCACCTATCACTGGACATCAAACCATTGCCCACAACTCTTTGAGTGTGACCATCCAGCCAATTCTGGATCCACTGAGTGGTCCATCCACCAAATCCACATCTCACCAATTTAGAGACAAGTGTCAAATGCTTTGCACAAGTCCAGGTAGATGATGTCAGTTGCTCTTCCCTTATCTACCAATGCTGTAACCCCGTCGAAGAAGGCCACCAAGTTTATTTATTTATGTTTTGTCTCAGATCTGACACCTTGTTAGGAACAGAGACATCTAGGACTAGAAATCCTGGTCCCAGTGAAAGCTATGTTGAAATTCCTGATAAATTCTGCAATTCAGTGTCAGGCCATCCCACTGCATTAAAGGAATTACTTTTTTCCGCTCTACTTGTATTGTTATACTGCACCCATCACTGTGGAATCTCAAATGCCTGACCTGAGTATGGATAAATTAATTCTGAAGCTGTTTTTGAGAGCAATGAACTGAAAACAAAAGGCCCAAGAGTTTTTGGAGGCAGACAGCAGAAACAGAATTTCTTTCTTGTGTCTTCAGGGAAACAAGAATTTGAAATTCCATGGCATGCTTTGAAAATGTAATATTTAATGTATTACTTGAATTTAGCCATCAAAAATTCAGTGATGTAACTCAAGTTAGTAACTAGTGATCAGACTACTGTCAATGGAAAGTGCCAGATGTGTTTATAGGAAAATTCAACTTTTGCACAGATAAGCATGAAAAATCTGTGGGATTAATAACTATGTGGAGATACCTCTCTCTCCTTTGACTATAGCAAGAAGATATACAAGTATCTCAGACCAGACACTTACATTTTAGAAAGCTAAAGTGAGACGAACATGATTTGGAGAGATAGCAACATAGTCCCATATGTTTTGTTTTCAATAGGTCTTCAAACAAAGCAATCCTGGTCAATAATTGAATGGGTGACCACTGTGGATCACAGGAGTTGGAGCAAACCGAATTAGTATTAAAAGCACTCTTCCTGAATCATCACTGAAACACCATACCGAGTTGTTAGATGCTAGGTACTCTGTTTAAGATGACATATAAAACACAGCCATTGATCTGTTACACACAATAAAATTCCCATGTCCTCTTCACAACAAGAGTAGCAAAGTTGGCCCCAGTGGCTTGGTTTTCTTCCAGCTGTATAATTGCACACTACATGTTACCTTTTCCTGCACTGGAGAATACACTGCTTGCATAACATTGCTGTGCTTTGTTTGCAGACTGCTACATCTCAGGGTTAGGCTTCTTCACTGCATATGTCCTGCAGTAAAATCTGTGATCCAAGAGAAGACAGAAAACTGTAGAGTCAACAAGAGATGTTTCTTTTTTATATTCTGCTAGAGTAAGAAGTATGGAATGGTTCCTTTGGGAAACCATCTCCCAAATACACTGGTCTCTGGGGTCTGTATCACTGAAGGCTTGACTAATCACATTTGTAAGATCTTCAATTCTCTCCCAAGCTCCTCCAGAAGCAGAGCTGTTGTTGGATACTTTCCCATTACAGGCCCCAGTGACATCTGCATCAATTAGGAGTGCTTTCACAAGTATTAACTCCAGCATGAACTTTGAAATTTTTGAAATCTGGTGTGCCTACAGGGAAATAAAAGACCAGCCTTCTCTAACATAATGTCTGTTCATGTCCTCCATCAAAATCCTGTTGCCTCTTGACTGTCTGACAGGAAGGGGAGTATCTGGAAAGTGAGGGGAATATCGTGAATATCGTCAAGAAAACATTTGTACTTGCATTTCTTTTTTCTCCCTCCTTGAGCTGGTTAATGGTGAGGAGTGGATTTTGCAAGGTTTGTTCCAGGATCTATGGCGGAAAGGAGCTCTCCCAGAAATGTCACTCAGTCATTAATGCCTGCAATTCCCCCTTGTCTAAAATGATATAAAATTAATATAGGCTTTAGCCATTTCCAAAATGTGTTCATCCAATATTTAAGCTTTCAAAGTGATTATAAGGTTGGACAGGGTTGTTCTTTGGCTTCTGGCTCTAGAAACCTGAAATACCGTTGTATAATTTGAAAAAGAAAATCAGCTGTTCTGATACATAAACCCCAGGCACATGTCTGTCTTTGAATAATATATCAAGGATCTCAGAATAAAATCTCTTAATAATTTAACCAGCAACCCAGAATCTTTCATTGTAGATATCTTCCAAAAAGAGATGAGGGCAAGATGGATGTTCAGATACACCTTTGTACCCCCTGATGTTAAAGCTACCTAAATGGATGTAAACCGTGTCTAGCGAGACTGCTATCTCAGCTCTGGACTGGTGGCAGTTTAACACAGAGGAGTCTGGTTATTGGGAGAAAAAAAATTGACACAGATTAGTAAGCAAATCACTGATCTGGGAATTTGAAAATTTGGACTGTATTCTCAAATGTGAGCTGTCACTGGCCTATTGTCCATCCTTCGCCAATTCCTACTTTCCTTCTTTCTGCTTATACAATTTCTCTGTTTAGGTGGCAGAACAGAATCGAAGAGAGCACTTCCGTGCCTATGAGCAAGGACTGTTCCCTCAGCTGATTCTACTTTGTCTAACATAAAATTACGTGCAGTCTTGGAGAAAGGGGCCAGGCAGTTGCACTGATCAGTGGAGTACAGGATCCTTCTTCAGATCCATCTCCTGCTCTGGGCCCATGAGTTTTACATTGCTGGCTACATGGTCGTTCAGCTTCAACAGAGGAGTGAAGGAAAAAGATTATCTCCTATTCCAGCCCCCTACTAGATCCACTTCATGCACAGTTAGCTCACTGTGAGGTTATTACATGGCTGTGTATAGCAGCAAGCTACCAGCCACTCAGCAGTTACAGAAGACAGAACTTCAGCTACCTATTACCAAATACATGACTTTTAGGCTCCTGAGCCAAGGAGCAGTTTCAGGCTTTGCAACTCAACTATATACAGCAACGTGTAAAACATTTTATATTTCACTTTAAAAAAACAAACAACAACAAAAAAAAAACCAAAACCCAGTTTCTTTGGGGTATTTCCTACTGGATCATGGAGTGAAACTACCCAGCATGCTGGCTTTGGTGTTTCCCTTCCACTGTCCTTCATTACCGTAAGTCTGTTGAAAGGACAGGCAGTAAACAAATTGGGTGTATGGCACAATCCCACCAACAGCTATAGCAGCACCATTAAGATAGCAGTGAACTGGATCATGACATAAGAACAAGCAGCAAGAGAGAAACTTCTTGTGACAGGTTCACTGCCAAAGCAAACAAATCTTCTGATCACCCTTTAAGTCATACAGGTAACTGTGAGCACAGCTTTTGGAAACATCAGCACCAAGAAGCCAGAGAGGGCAAGGGAATAAGCTGACCCACAGACCTTCTTAAAAGGGAAGAATTTATTTCTATAAAGAAATTCATTGTTCTGCTGTATGCAAATCATTGTCTGTTGCCAAATATATATTTATATTTATACAATTTATTTACATAAATATATTTATATTTATATTCTTATCTCTCTGAATTTCATTTTTTTTTAAACTCAGGAACTCATTCAATTCTGAAGTGAAATGTTTCATTTGAGATTCAGGCTTCTTTTGGAATGAAAGTAGAAGTCAAAGTGATTTAGCATTCCTTGAATGGCTTTTGCTGCTTTTTACGTCTGAAGCTGCTATAACTGAGAAAAATATTTTACTGTTGTCAAAATTTCCTATTTTTTTCCTGAAAGTTGGTTTCAATTAATAGATACTGGTTAGTTTTATTAGGATTGCACACAGCTATCAATGTCTATCCAGAGATACCTGAGAAAAAATGGTTCTCATTGCTCAGCTGTATGCCTGGAATTTGTGGCTAATGTGGACGCAGCCAAAAATTACTTGAGAACTTTCCCTCAGCAGGCACAGAGACCCTTCTGTATCTTCAGATGTTGTTAACTTGCTTCTCACAGGATGTATAACAGCAATTCAACCATTTCCAAAATAAGCCCTCTTTCTTTAGGGGCTGCTCTATCTTCTCAGGTTAATGGGATCTCAGTTTTATTCAGCAAGAACAAGGCTAAAGAGGCAACTGCTCCTCAAAACCACCCTGCCTTGCTCCAGCGCAGAGACCACTGACTGTTTAGGTCCCAGTGCTGTTTTCTACCATTCTCTAGGTCACTCTAACCCAGCAGAGCAAGGCCTGAGAGGACCACTGAAAGGTCTGGTAGCAAAACAGAAAATAAATAATTTCTAGGTGGGATTGATCCCAAAAGATGTAAAGAGTTACATAAGTCTTTCTAACAGTAGTCAGTAGCATCATCTGTTTTTCCCCATATGAAATAGCTGTTTTCTTGTCTTTAATAACCTGGTTTGCTTGTTTTCCCCTATTTATTAAAATCAGTGGTTACAGGTAGATTCTGGAAAGGGAAAAACTGAACAGTTTGTGAAATAAAGGTTGAACCCCCTAAGTCCCTCAAGCAATGGCTCCATTGTATCAAATTTTCCAGCACTGGAACTGTAGAGAGATGCCTTCTTCATTTGTACTTGAATAAATCTATCCAAAAGTAAAATGAAAAGAACAAATAATGGTTGATGCAGAACAAATGCCTTAGACAAACTGTCTCCCACAACTACACGTGTAAGTACCTTTGGAGACCAGAGGGATTAATCTGCAGATGGTAAATTGTCTGATGTGTATGCAAGCTGACAAGAGTTTTCAACCTTCAATTATTATACTAAATAATTCTCTATATAATGCAAGATTTCTGTCCATGAACTTTGCTTTATATTATTGTTTGTTAGAGGGCTACTGTCAGCTTCAGGGCTAAAGTACTTCTGAGACTGAAAAGTGCCATTTACAGCCACTGGTTGAAATAGAGAAGATAAAATTAGAATCTGAGATGACTTCACTTGTTCAGGTGAAGTCACAAATCGGCCCTAGAGGCAGATACTCTGGAATAAAATTGACCAACAGAAAATGTTACTGAGCTGCTCTTCGATCATAATTTTGCCGCAGTCAGTACTGTAAACACCAAGCACACAGATGGCAAAGCATCAGTGTCAGCTGTGAACGCTGCCTGTAAGCTATTAGAAACACTCATTTTCTCATTCCTCCTTCCACCCTGGTGTAAAGCTGGCACAGGCCTGCAGGAGGGGAACCAAATTCACAACAGAAAGCCTAGGGAGCTTTAGTCTCTAACCACAGAGTGGGAGAGGGCTTGCTGCATCCTAAAATCCAGGTCGAGATGGAATTATTTCTATTTTTCACTTGTAAAGAGGCTAGGTCTCTGGGGAAAGGCAGATTGGACAAACACTTTGTAAGACACAGCCGCAGTGAACCATCAGACAGTGAGTTCCCAGGGGCACCGGAGGCAGATGTGTACGGGAACCTCAGAGGAGACAAGACAGCCTTGGGAGACTACTGCCGCTAAGAGCTGCTGTAAATATGAACCACGACCTTATGTCTGTTAAGAGGCCCTTCTGTCGTCCAGATAGTTGGTGAGATGCCTTGGTGTTGTGTATGTTCTGCCCCTTAGGAAGCAGGAGAAATGGTCCCTGTCTATTTTCAATTTAAAGTCACTTTGACCTCAAAATGGTCAAAGCACCCTTCAAAAGCCAGGCTCGTCACTCACTGTCAGCAATGTTCTTTCCTTTCATCCTACACGGAAAAAAGAGCATGGACTCTGTGTCCTGAAGCTTTACAACAATAAGCAATGATGGCACCACAGCAGCCCTTGCTTGGTTAACTAAAGGACTCCATAGCACACCATACAAGCAGTAACAGGTCTTAATCTTACTCAGCATAGAAAGTGTGAATAATGTCAGCCAAACATTTATGAATCCAATCAAAATTAGCCTGGAGACAGCAGTCTGTTATCCGCTTGCCAGTAAATCTACTCTTTGAACAGGAAATAAATTGCTGTGGTAATGGTACCATATTTTTGGCCATTTTTTGTTAAATCTTTCCCTTCCACAAAGGAATAGTTCGACTGTTAGAGATAAAACAAGTTTGCAGCAGGTGTTGCAAAATATATAGTGTGAGCTGACAGCCAAAGCTGCCTCTGCAGACAGATAAATGCACCTTAACACAAGCAGCAATGCTAAAGTTCACTTAAGGACCCAACAAAATAACTGACCAGAGACAGAGACCAAATTTCAAAAGGTAGAATCCCGTGAACTGTCCTTTCACACCATTGTATGAGCTGCTCAGAGGAAAATAAATGGATCATCAGGATACTTCCTATACAGTTTTCTTTGCTTGGCAATATGTAGGAATGGCATCGGAGGGCTGACACCTATAACCAAGCTTATGTTCCATTATTTGGCTGCCATTGACTGGCTTGAACTAATCTGCCATTGAAATATAAAAATGCGCTTGGCCTCTGCACAAAAATAAGTAAAAAAAGTTGGTATATGCTCAGGTGAGCGTTCTGCTATGGCATGTTGAAGTAGAAAAAGACAAGATTAATTCTGATGTAACCCTACCCACTCTTCACTGCTGTCACCTCTCGTCACTCTTGTCTAGCAACTTCTTACCCAGTATCTTTCCAAAGTGCCTGTGTTCAGGGTACGTTGCTTCCTTTTAAAGCCAGCATTTTTCTTCACTGAGGTGTTTTCAGGCATGAAAGGAAGGAGATGGAGCAAAGGGAGTTCCTTGCCACTACTAAACAGAATCTATTATCTTTGGCTCGGGGTTTTTTTTGGGGGGGTTGTTTTGTTTTGGTTTGGTTTTGGTTTTGGGGTTTGTTTTGGTTTGTTTTATTTTGTTTTTTTTTTTTTGTTTTGTTTTTTGTTTGTTTGTTTGCTTTGTTTTAGTGAGATTATTCTTCTCAGCAATGCAGCCATAAATGAAACAGCTATACAAATAGGACAACACATTGCACTTCTGAGACCAAAATGAGCAGCAGAAGGGGAGTTATCTCAGCCTGGAGAGGCTTTGTTGCTGGGAGGGAAAACCACACATTTCAGTCTCTAGATGTTATGTGAGGATTTTTTTGCAAAATGTTCTTCCACATGCTCCAGCTCCACTCATCCTTTACTGCAGTGTGCTAGCAACAAAGCTTACTGCTTTCAGCAAGAGCGAAGCTTATGCTGATGCAAACTTTTCAGATCCACTCATTAATCTAGCATCTGGAAGCCTGTTAATCAGAGCTACAAGGTTACTTTAACACTCCCAGTGGCTTACACTCCTCGCCAAGACTTTCCATTTTGTGAAACGATTAGTTACTGACTGTGTTACACAGGGAAAGAAGCTGAAATTTGTTACTGATTGCGCTCTCAGCAGTCATCCAGTTATAAAGCAATGCACCTGGAAATCACTTCTCTGAAGTGCAACGCGCTGAAGGTACTAAGTTGCCTATTACAGCTCCCTTCAGTCCCAGCTTGCGCTTAATTTTTAAGGTTATTGAACAGGCCATTTGAGACAATGTTAGCACTAATTTTAAAAATCTTTAGTCTTCATCCTGAATGCCAGCATGCTCATTTAAGCCTGAGAAAGTACTGAGATCACTTATAATCTCCTGAGGATGGACAAAACCCTGTGCATTTATGTTCATTTTTCCAAAGCTGCCTTTGGTATCAGCCTTTGTTATCATTTAACTAAAGGCTGATCAAACCCAAAAAGACAGACTAAAGGCTGTTTCTGGATGTTACTCTAGCATGATATATAAGGCTGTTGAAAGAAACAATGAAAAAATGTAGGCTGATTTTTGTGGAGCCAAACTAAAATTAGGATTTGTGGGCTAATCTAAACAAGACAGAGAAGTCGAGTGCTGTGGAAGGGAAATTTCCCTGAAGACATTTCTCTGATGCACTTGGGCTTTGTTAAATAACAGAGATTTTTTTTTTTCTTTCAACTTAGTAAACATTCACTCATGTCCTGATCCAATGATTTCAGGGGTACCTTCAAACACCTTGCTGCCTTAGGACACAAATTGTCTCAGAAACTGCCAGCATTTCTTCACCTTTACATCTGATTACAGACATGTATTTTAGGCAATGGAGAAGGCATGCTCCTAAGTCTAACAAATTAGTACCACAAGAACCGGTTATTCTGAGAAAACTCCAGCACTGCCAAGGAAAAAAAAATAGCATATTTATGAGACACGTTCTTGTAAATCTTCCCTAATCCAAAAGAAAAAAATATCTTAGGCCCAATCCACAGCCATTCCTAAAGCAAAGTAAATATCTCCTGAGACAAATGGTTATGTGTGCATGGTTTCCCCAAAGCTATCGTCTCCAGCTTTTGCATCAAGTCTTCTTATCTTCTGGCAGTTCAGGCACTTTAAGCAAGGAACATTATTCAAAAAACATCTCTGAATAAGTTCTGGACACATTCCTCTGTGTCATCGCTCTGCACTTTCCTTCCTCTGACTGCTTGTGCCCAGTCCTGAGAGAAAATCCTTTGCCATACAGCATTGCAGCTTGAGAAACATTTTGGAGGGGAAGGCAAGGCTCAGGGACAATTATAGTGTCTTTAAGAAGGAGAATTTTTTATTTTTTTTTAATAAAAATGAGAGAATTTTAAATGAAAAAAAAAAGGATTTTTATTAGATAAGAAAATCCTGCCTTTACTCTAGCACTATTCTTTTTGAGAAGAAAAACTCCCAAACCTCTTCCTCATCAGAAATCATGAAAATTACTTGTCTTCTTGTGAATTTTATGTTCAAACTTCAGGATTTTCCCTGTGGTTTGTCAGCTTTTGGGGAATGCATCACAGTAATTTTTAAAAAGTGCTTTGTATTACAGATAAATGCACAGTGCTATACACTCTGTCAAAGTCACTCCTATCTATGGAATTGAGCTGGTAAAGAAGTACAGAGTAAGTATCCCAGCCAAAATGGAGAAGGGAAGGTGCATCAAGGAACCATCTATACTGAAAGTAAAAAAAAAAATCAGAGGGAAAACACACACAAAAAATTTTCTAATTCCTATATGTTAATATTAAGCCACTTATATTTGACTTTGACCTGATGAACAAATATTATTTATTTATTTATCTTTCTGTTTTAGAAAATCAGATATGGCCATTTTCCCAGTTAAGAAGGATCATCTGTAAATCACCAGTACTCAGTCTTCTAGGGAACAATTCAGTTCCTTTCCATTAAGAGTACTAAATATGAGTTGGAGGATTTTTAAGTACTATATTGTTACTAAAGGCCTCATAGTGATTGACTGAAAAACTGTAGTCCTCTCACCCATCCTCAGACTTTTATAATACAGTCATGAACATGTGAGCCAGTAGCCTTAGACTAACTCCTGTTATAGTCACTGAGAAGTCGTAGATGTCAGATGGATCTGACTGGTTTTAGGACAAAATGAATCATATCCTATAATTTGTAGTTGCTCTGCACTGAATGCAAAGGAAGCCAAGACAACTAGCTTAGATGTATATGTCTACATCTGGTCAAATGAACCCTTATAAAGTTGTCCAATGAGATCAGCAGAGAGAAATTACTCCCAAATCTACACTGAGATTAATGAAGAATGGTAATATTTCTACTGTTGTGTAAGGAGTGTATAAGGGGAGCATTGCATTATATGGTCAAAAATTACAGGAAGGTTACTGGTTTTTATTAAAATCCAGAGGACAATAATCCATTTTGCAGTCACCAGTCTCTTCCTCAATTTGCTTCATATACATTTGCAACCCAAACCCACTTAATGTAATCCCAGGCACAGTCTTTCCTGCGTCTTTCATCTCCCTGTGGTGTTGTTCTTCCTTTGTTATAATCTGTTATGGACGAATGGTGGTTAGAGAGGTCTTCATAGCTAACCAGAAACACATACAGAGACTGGAGTGGGCCCTGGGAAAGTTGTCTTGCACATAATTAACAACAGAGCAGGGCTGCCATCCTCCCCGTCTGACAGTTTAGATTGAGGAATTTAGCTCTTTATCTGAATGCGTGCCAAAGACAAGGGATTTGCCAAGCCCCATACAGGATATAGGGAAAAATACACAGAAGGGAAATTTCTCTACCACTTCAGATGTCTTCTTGATAGGCAGTTCAACTGAGAGTTGATACATCATTTGGATGAAGCACACAACTGCCTTTGGGTGGCAAAATCAGCTCATGTAAACCAGTGCTGGGTCACAGAGAAGTAACATGACTTTCCTATAGCTCCACACACTTCCTATAGTTATTTACTCAGTGCAGATCATGGAATAAGGTACCGGGTGCAATCCTCCACGCGAGCACCTGGATGCTGAAACCCAGGTAGTCCCAGGTCATGTAGTTTTATGTCCTGTAATTTATTGCTTACAGCCCCATCATGTACTGCCTCTACAGAAGGGTAATTAAAAGTAATTTCTTCTACAGGTATGCCATACAGAGCAAAAACATGAGGCTAATTCTATGTCCTGCATCAGCTTTTCCCACAGATTTTTGGTGGAAAAACAACACCTGGCCTAGGTCTATTGCAGTAGGTGAGTCTTATTTTTTGAAAGCGTATTTGGCACAATTTTTATATAGATTCTAAGCCATATTCTTGAGCGTACTGAGCCATTAATGTCTTCGTATTCTGGTTTTAGTACTTTACAATCATAGCAGATGTTTAGAAAATTGTGTTCATAGAATTGGATCCGTTGCATCTGCTTGTTCTGATACATGCTGCTTTTCTAGCTCATTGCACTCTCTTTAAATTAAAAGAAAAGCCAAGAAATCTGATCTCAAGCTTGACATTAATCAGAAAAAAATTACATGTATTTATAGGAACTTGTTCATAAACCAGAACAAGAATCAGAATGAAAAAGTTGCCCAGGTTCTCTGAATGATTATTGTTCATCTCTGACGGTTGACTAAAACTACTTTCTACATACAGAGAAAACGTATTACCAAATGGTGGTTGGGATTAACATCCTCACACAACAATTATAGAAGGCAGAGTAGCCAAGTCAGCAGCAGCAGCAGTGTACCGCTGTCTGCCTTGCCTTCAGCCTCTTCTATGGCTTTAAACCCTGGGCTTCATTTTAGCTAGCTGTAGAAGGGAGAGCAGTACAACTCTTCTTACTCCTGCTGTTAAAGCACTTTGATATCACTTGGTAATAACGATTTATAAAAGAACTAGCTATCATTACTGCTTTGTATCCTGCAATAACAATCTGCATATGTCCATTTCCCAGCTTTCCATTTACCATTTCGGGACAAATTTGCCTTGAAGACAAAGGAGACCAAGGATCTGGGTGTCTAGACTTGTAGTATTTGCTCTGTTCAAATTGTATATAGTATAGCCACTTCTTGAGCAGCTAAAAGCATACCTACAGTCAGTCACAATTCTCTGATCATGCAGAAACCACATACTGGAGAAACTTTGACTTGTCCCAGTACAGGATTTAGCCAGAGTCCAGCTGGGCCAGGACACATCACTTGGTAAGCCATTTCCAAGCTACTCACCTTGGATCTTTAATCCATGCCCTTTTGGCTTCAATTTATCCCATGTAACGTGGGATACCTAAGATGATGACATTCTGACTTGCCCTTTGAAGGTATCCATCTCTCCCTATTGGCTATGCTCCAAGGCGCTTTTTACTTTTCTTTGTGTTTTATCTATATATTGGAAAAGAAGGTCACTGGGAGGGTATAGTGATTGATCTGTAAGTAAACCAAACATGATGGGGTTTACACTGGAAATATCAAGCACCGCAGTCCAAGTTAGTATATACAACAGATGCCTATCAGGAAATATCAATGGATGATTTTTGGTTCCAGCGATACCAGGTTGTTTCAGATTCATTTCATTTAGATTCTAAAAGTTAGGTACCTATTATAAAGCATTTATGTGCACTTTTTCTATATCACTGGAGAATAAGGGGCCATTTTATGGAACAGTTCATTCTACCATCTCAGAAACCTTACTTAAAATGAGATGAATAGTTCTCTGGAACTCAATTTATCTTTTTTTTCTGTCTGTCTTGTCTACAAAGGAATCCTAAGAAAGATACTCAGTTGCCCACACATATATATTTAATCCCATTTCAGTAATCCCAGAGTATCTAAGATATCCACAAGGGGCTGGCAGATATGGCACAGGATCTACATGTCTTTTTCCAGCACAGGAGAGACAAGGTGGAATATTTTAGATCATCTCAAATGACAGAAGACACTTTGTATGTGGGCAGCTGAGCCCACCCTACATGATTAGCTTGGACTAGACTTCTACCTTTAAATAGCTAAATTTGGGTGAGGTTAATCCTGCCTCCAGTGTTCAGTTTGGTTGTCATGAGCTGGACTTGGTTGCTCACACAGCCATCACAGCATCATTTGAGATGCTCTAGAGCATCCTCCGTGGACACTAAGTACAACCCCAGGACAGACATCTTACATCCTGCATCTTGGTCCTGCATCATATCTACCAACCAACATATCCAATTATACTAGACACCTATGTGTTGGCAACTAACTCAAGTCAATGTCTATATTGCCTCAGTTCAAGAGATTCAGTCCTCTGTAATTCAGGCCTACCAAATTTGGCTGCGTTTCAAAGAGAATTAGCCAGGCATAAAGACTAGACATCTATTCTGCAACCAGACAACATTTCCTGTAGTGTTCCCTCTTTTCAACACTGGGAGTAACTGTGTAGCTTACAATTTCTGCCAAAACCTATAAAGAGCTATGTTTTTACATTTGCTTGCTGAAATTCAGAATGTTTTTTGTGATGCATTATGTTTCCCAATATGTGATTCAGCATGAAATATAAGGACACAAGTATATTTGGATCAAAATGTCAGGAAGTGGTCCCAAGTACCTCAGCAAAGAGAACCTCCATTACACTTAGTTTATATGGGAATGTAAGTAGAGAGAGACACAAAACACAGACGTTCCAACAATGATTAGGAAGAGAAAAGGAATGCTGGTTACAAGAGCCATGCTGTGGCTGAGGACACAT
Source organism: Aramus guarauna (assembly GCA_013400195.1). Classification (NCBI taxonomy): domain Eukaryota; kingdom Metazoa; phylum Chordata; class Aves; order Gruiformes; family Aramidae; genus Aramus; species Aramus guarauna. The sequence goes on from VXBL01000629.1 coordinate 1,191,114, forward strand.
AAAAGAAGACCCAAGCAAGGAACAAAGAGCAAAATGTTGAATGACAGAAAAAATTTAAAAGTGTATAAATAACTGGGTGATGGAAAGTATCAATGTAAACATCTGCTGTAGCAAAGAAGGTGTGTGCACATTTAGGATGTTGTGGTTTAACCCAACAGGCAGCTAACCATACAACTGTTTGCTCACTCCTCCCTATCTCCAGTGAGATAGGGGAGACAATTGAAAAGAAAAAGGTAAGACTCATGGGTTGAGATAAAGACAGTTTAATAGGACAGAAAATTAATATAATAATAATAATAATAATAATAATAATAATAATATACAAAACAAATTATGCACAGTACAATTGCTTACCACCCAGAGCCAATGTTCAGCTAGTTCCTGAGCCAAACTGCCTTCCTGCCAAACCCCCCAGTTACATACAGAGCATGACATCATATGGTATGGAATATCCCTTTGGTCAGTTTGGGTCAGCTTTCTTAACTGTGTCCCCTCCCAGCTTCTTGGATAGTCCTCACCTTCTCATTGGTATGAGAAGCTGAACAAGTCCTTGGCTGCTTGGCAACAACTAAAACATCAGTGTGTTACCAAAGTTGTTCCCATACTAAATCCAAAACACAGCACTATACCAGCTACTAGGTGGAAAATTAACTCTGTCCCAGCTGAAACCAGGACACAGGGAGAGGCAGAACTGTACACTGTAAATTATGTAAAAGACAGGAAGAATTGTTGACATCAATCTGGCATGTTACTGTTGAGTCTGGTTGAGACTTAAGCGAATAACAGGCTTGGGTTATGCACTTTTCTTTTGATCAACATTTTGGAAATATCACTGGAACACATATATGGCTATTGGAAGTCAAATGCAACAAAAGTGTTAGATTGAAAAGTGCTGTTTAAAATGTCATGCACGTGCTCACTATTGATAATCACATAAAGTTAATAGCTAAGAGTACAAGTTCATAGTTAAGAGTACACTTTTTTCTCAATGCCTAGCATTCAGATGCTGTAGTCTGTGAGCACTGGAAGTATACAGAAGAAATTAAGAAAGTTTATCCCTAGAAATAATTCATATATCTGTCTCTAAAAGGTTAGTCAGTAGATTGAAGTAAGGTTATTCAAAACTGTGAGGTTCATTAAGAAAGACAGAAAGCCAAAAAAAAAAAAAAAGAAAA
>VXBL01000629.1:1192307-1207884 GCA_013400195.1 Aramus guarauna
AAAAAAAAAAGAAAAATATTCCAAATAACTTCCCATTTGGAAGCCCATCAAGCTTAACATTGCTTCCCTCAACAAAATATCCCAATATGTTTTTTCTGATGCTTAGTCACAAGTTACATAGACCTATTTCAACCCATGATCAGTCTGCCCTAGTCCTATGATCTCAAATTTTTGCAATAACTTCAAGATCATGGTCCCAAATGTCTTGGTTCTCAGAGATCCTAAAATCTAAGGACAGGTCTTTCAAAGTCACTTAAGAGCTTCTATATCCAACCATACCACTGTGCTAATATCCATGAAATGCTACTGGACTTGGACAGGAAAATAATTTCTTATGTTGTCAATGCTTTTAAGATTTCACCATTTGGGTTTTGTTTTGTTTTGTTTTGTTTTTTCCCTCTGCTTCCAACTGGTATGTCAACAAAGTTTTTCCCAATGGTAAAGGGGAAACAGAGAGAAGACAAAGAAAATGCTATGAAGCCTGATGATCAGCTGCTACTTATCCTACTGCTACTGCTCTTGAATGCTATGTCCTCTGAATTTGCCCTGAGGTTGCTGTAACCTGAGCTGATTTATGAACAGCGAATCTACTTTACTCAGTCCATTGCACATTCTCAGACCCTTCAGATCTCTTGCAAAAGCCAAGCCCCATTTCAAAATTGGAGGCAATATAGCAAGTGTGAGAACTGACTACCTATTTTCCAGATGGAAATTTAGTAGAGAAGGACACTTGACAAATTAGTACATTAGTTTTTTGCCTTTGGTAAGAAGAGGAGTTTGTGACTATCATGAGATAAAGATGAGGAGTGGCCTTTTTAAGTGAGAATTATTTATTAGAGAAAAGAGCAATGAACTATGGCACAAAGAGGCAATCTCCACAGTGGTTGACTTCCAAACTTTTTTCTTGTTTACCAGGGTCCAAAGGTCTTTTTTTTTCTTTTGGGGGTGGGGTGTTTGGGTTTTTTTTGTTTAGTTTTGTTTTGGGGTTTTTTTGTTTGTTTGTTTCTGCAACATTAGAGACATCTGGTGGCTGAAAAGTGCAAAAGATGGACGTATCCTGACAGGTCCTACTCCTCCCTGAAATCCATGGAAAAGATGGGCCAGTCACCCAATCCAATAGGGGTCAGGGAAAGGAAACCACTTAGAAACCAATATGGAGCTGGGAAAAGAGAACAGATGTGGGTGAATGATGACACAAGATACATGTGGACATGGGAATGAGACAGAGTACTGAGGAATGTTGGTATCTTAGCCTGGGGTATAAAGCAACTCAACTGAACCCTGTGAAATATAAGCCTAAATCTCACTCAGTTCCTGTCCTGAATCTTATGCAAAACAAACAGCCCTTGGAATTGCCAACATAGAACATGACTGGAAATATAACTCAGGTCATCAGCTGTTACATGGAAATCAAAGAGGTTTCAGGAAAAGCCAAGCGGATAATCTCCTGCCCACTGCTGAGAAAATCACCCTGTTGCAAACTGCAAGACCATAACAGGCTGGAATTCAGCACTTGGCTGGACAAAATAGGACAGTTTTCTCCCTGCTGCAATTCTGCTGAAATCAGGGAGTTATACAGCAGATCAGTTTGGCCCAGTGTATTTCAATAATAACACAAAGGTTCCTGCTCAAAAAAATAATCAACATATAGTTCAGATCTTGACTTCTATTATCTGTAGTTAAAAATGTGTCTTAAAAATGGGCTTCCGTTCCAGTGCACTTGCAATGCATGAGTCCTAAGGGAAGTCAGAGTGCACAGAGATGTGGTGCACACTTACATCTTACGCCTAAAAGGAAGAGGCACATTGAGATATACACAGTGCTCATCAGCCCCATAGTGTAGATGAAATCTACAGACTCCCCAGGTGATTTTGCTATTTAAAGCACTAGTACATATGGAGAATGTATAAAAGATGAGATAGTTCATAAATACAAGCACACACTTCTGTACGTTTTCCTTTAGGCAGTTATACCCAGTCCATTTGGGATGAGATGGAATATCTGTTCTCTTGTGTATATGTTGCACAAATGTGTATATATCGATCATGACAGAAGGTGGATGTGTTTTGTTGACTTGCAATGTTTTGTTGCTCAGTGTCGACTAGGTGCTCATTTTCCTGGCTGCTTCACTCTGGGGCACATGCATCCTTTTGGGGAGAAAAGATGAGGGCACTTTCCCAAAGAGTATCTGAGGATTCTGAGCCAAGAGAAGCCTCTGGGATTCTGAGTGAGGCATCAAAGATGAGAGGAGAGGAGAGGAGAGAGGAGAGGACCCAGCCATAAGGGAGCCTGCAGTACCCACAGAAACTGGGAAACCACTGAAAAGCTTGGGGAGGAAATAGCCCTGCCAAGCCTCAGAGGACATGGAAAGCAAGAGATTTTTTTCATAGGTCATCCTTATAGTTTGTTCCAAGATAAACCCTACCATTGCAGATTCAAAGCCCTCCATATGTCCTTGGTATGCTCTGCTGAAGGGTACAGTGAGGATGGATGTACTTTCAGAGTATTGTCCACAAGAGGACCTGATTCTGCCCATTGTATTACAAAGCAAAGTGAGGCCATGGTGGAATGAATGTAATGCAGCCCACTTCCCCCAGTGTAAACAGACAGTTGTGCAAGGGAGGAAGTCTGAGATCCCATCTCTTTCAGTCTCTCTGATTAAGCTTTAGGCATGGACATTATCTATGCCTTCCAGAGAACAGAGGATAGAATTGCCCTTGGCAGTTTTCCCTTCTTCATGCACGCCAGGGCAAGCCAAGCCTGTAAGCCCATGTATAAACTGCAGAATGATTTGATACATTGAATCTACAGATTAATAATGAGCTCTAAGTTTTTGAATTAATGAGAAATATAATGTTCTCTTTCCTTGCCCAGGTGCTTTGTTTATTATCTTTACAACTGAGGATTTTGTTTCATCTACCTAAATTATCCTCTAATTGTCTCAGTCTGGTTACATATAAGCATTTGGTCCAGGCCATCAAATGCATCATATCAGATATCTATTCACTCTACAGACCAGCCTTCCAGTGCAAAGATGCAGTGGCTCTCATTCAGAAAGTGTTAAGAGATCACTTGGCTCTGGCATCACCAAGGATGTTTCAATTGGCTTCTTCCTATTTTTATTTTTTTTTCCTAAATGCCTCTGTGTTCCTGTCAATACTATAACTGTCTCTCCACAATAACCATTATGTTGTGTCATATCAGTTATCCAGAGCACCTGTTAAGCTGACCCATCATATAGTAACTTTGAGCCACTTACATCCTATTTTTTTGGCTCGTGACCAAGATACTCCAATTGATTTTTTTTTTTTATTTCACTAATTCCCGGCAAGATCAATGCACAACTGAAATTCAGTGCCATGCGGCTCTCTTCATTGCTGTAATCAAATAGCTGGCTGCATCATCCAGGAGACACAAGGGCAGCAAACAAGGAATAGGTGGAATAGGAGATAAGGTACATACCATGCTGCAAAATGTTTCCATCAGCCAAACAGCTTCGAGTTTACTACACATCGCTGCCTCCTCCAAACCAATGCTCTCACTTCCTGTAAGGATTGTATCTCTGTTCATGTACCAAGCAGTTTAATTTCTGTGCTGGTCTGTAACCGTGTAAGTGTTCATCTCAGTTATCTATATCTGGGGACACAATTTGACTATATATAAGTAGAAACTTGCAGAGATACATGATATAACGTAACAAGGTACCTTACCCTTTATCTTGATCTCTTGATAATAGCTCCCTGTTTTTCATCTCTCCAGTGTCTTCACTTTATCTGTTGTGCTTTGAAACTACTCAAGGTACTGCAAGAGACAGAAATTACACTTCTCTACCTGATTTAACTAAGTGACAAAATCATGAGGAGATCATGATGACTCTGGTTATTCCTATATTAAAAAAGTAAACAGGATGAGCACACAGCTTCAAGTACGGGTGCATGACCACCCATGCCAGCTAACTGCCAGCAAGCTCCTTGGCACATTCGTGGCCAGTGTCCACACTCCCAGACCACCCCTGGGATCAGTGAGGGATAGCACAGACCAACCCCATGACAGTTCCCATTCACTTGAATGTATGGAAAAAGTCATCCCCTAGGAGAAAGAGTTAAGTCATATGGCTGTGAGTTGCTCTGTGCTGCTGAACCAGTCCTGGCTTATTTTATCTATTAAGGTCAGTGCAGATGACCAGTATCAGTCCTACTCAGCAAATGATGTCCCACTAATCTGCCAGACCTCTTGAACAGAGAATAATGATAAGGTGGGTTTTTTTCAGCTGCAAGGCCCAAGAAGCCTTTCTGATTCATAACTTTGTTTTCCTCTTGCATTTATTCATTCAACTTTCCAAATAATGGGAGCAGCCATATAAACAGATTGATCAGTTTTGAAGATATTGGTGTGCCTCCAGTGTCTTTGGGCTATTTTCAAAATTCACCCCTGCAGGATTAGGGCTTGAAGAGAGCCTGCATAATATCTGATGTCGCATTTTTGCAAGAAAGGAGGAGTTGGAATATACAAACTGTATTATATAGCTTTTAATTGCTCTGTTTTTCTTTTTAAATAAGAAGGCATGAATCGTAAAATCACTCATGCCCCCCTACTGAATGTCCGGTTCCTGGAAAATAATTCATCTGAAGTCCATTGGTTACCACATGGCTACTAGTTTCCCCCTCGGCAAAATTAGTTATAAGATCAAAGCTTATTTCAAACAACCGATAAGTCAAGCAGGCTTGTATAAAACAATTTATACCGTCTCCTCTGGCACAGCAACAGCATTTTTGGCAAGCTTTCAATACTCCAGGTATCTGCCTAAACAATCTATGCTGTACTATTTGTCACAACATTGCCCACCCTCTGTAACTGCATTGCTCCAATTTATGTATCAGTAAAACCCTGTTGGGAATTTCCACATTTGCTTTGCTGAAATTTTCCATGTAGATTATAACGCAGCCGTTCTTATAAGCCTATCTGCTGGTGTTACTAGGAAAATAAATCAGATCAGGTCTATCTCAGAAATAAATCAAGTACACCAGCTGACACTTACAAACCTCGCTGCTTTCATTAAATGTCAGCAGGCTTTTCATTGCTTTTGCTTACTTTTATTTCATTTTAAATTTTCTCATAAATGCTCTATACTTAATGTCTTCCAAATCCATTACTCTCCCAGTTCTTTGATACATAGTATATCTCCTCTGCAAAATCATACATGGAACCCTCGGGTAATGTATTTTTCAGCCTATATCATAATATTCTAATTACCGTCTAATGGCTCTTCCTAGAAAAAAGAAAACATAAAAAAGTGTAATTAAGCAAGCCATCCTAAGGCCATACCAATCCTAGAGGTTAACACAAAAATATTCCTATATATAGTGGCCTCTTTAAATTATCATCCAATGAGAATTAAAATGTAGCTTTTCAGAGAACCTAAGGTCATTAATCCTTGGTTACATGTCAGTTCCCATCATGAAAAAAGAATATAAATAATCATTCCATGGTTTATGTTAGATTGCATATTGCATCAATATAACCAAGATTCCTCTCTTCAAATGAAATGATAAATATGCTCATAAAGTTTTCTCTTTAGCACACCTCAGCCTCCAACGCTTGCACGCATCTCACAGAAACGATTTCCTGACAGATTATTTGGAGTGAAAAATATTAGCTCCAAGCTGTGTTAAAGTGTACCATTAATAGCTGCAGAGCTTTTTCAGTAATCTAATGATTCCAGCATTTTAAAATTCAATTTTCTGGAACCCTATGTTTGCACATTTGGATCGGCCACTTACATAATTTATTATTTTATAATTATGTTTATACACATCAAGTTGTCCATTCATCAAGAGAAAAATGACATATGAAAAGCACTGGGTGCTGGAGTTCAGATTTTTTAAAAATAAGTGTGTTTCTCTCGTATATGGAAAGTAGTATTAAGTGTACTAAATCATCTTGTCTCTAGGAACACATATGAACTGTAAACGAATGAGGTAGGCAATTTTGCTTAATTAGAATCAATAGTATCATCCTTTAATTAAACAATATTGATTGCATTATGCAGAGGGCAGCCTTGGAGAGGATATGTTTTAATGTGATTTCTGTTTAACTTGCAAAAATATGTCAAGGGTCAAATTGAACTTGTACATGGAATATCCCATTCAAGGAGAGCAATCACTCTGAATTCATCTAGGTCCTTACCATAAGGTACATATGAGTGGAAATCCAATGTTAAATCTTTGTAAAGAAAACAGAAAACTTTTACTGAGAAAGATGTGATCTGTTTTATATTTCTCCTCCAGAAGAACTTCCCAGAAGTACAGCATCCTATTTTTTTCCTGTTTCCAGTGTCAGGAAGATCAACAGAGGAGTGCATGGATCAGGAACCTCATTGCTTTTGCAACATCTCCCATGCACATACAACACACAATTTCATGTTAGTTCAAGGTATGGTACGAAAGGAAAACAAAGTGGTCTCATGTGTCATCTTTTTTTTTAAGACCTGAGTGCAGTAGCTTCCAGCTATTATTGATATAAGAATGACACGCAGTCCCTGATGTTCCCATTTTCCTCTACACAAAGTGAAAGCAATCTTAGAATTGCAGAGTGCTGCACACTGAAAACGTATTGTGCCACCAATTAAATGCTGAAACACACACCATTTCATGTCAATAACAGTGACAAGAGGAATGCTCTTTAAACAACAGCCTATGCAACTCCCAGATGTTCGTTTACAGTAACCAGCTAAGCCATACATCATGGGCAAAGCAGAATAAAAATATGTAAAAAGCTTGCTGTATGCCTATCTATGAAGTCCATGCAGAATGAAATTTAGCTCAGCTGTCCAAGGCGGGAAGAAACCTGTAAAAGTATGTATAAGTTTGTTCCAGGAAATATTCAAACAGCAAGGAAAATTTCATGTTTGAACATACATGGTCACTAATCAGTAACTGCAGGTCTTTGCAGCAGCTACTTGTTTGCACACTGTAATTCTTATCATTATTAGTCACTACTAGAATTTCAAGGCTGTAAAATTCTACTCGAGATCAAATCAACATTATTTAAAAAAAAACCTCACCACCACAAAGATATACAAAGAGGCAGCCCTGGTTCCCAAAGGTCTTCTGGAAAAGAACTGGAGGAGGGAGGGAAAAACTGACGCAGAAAGATGAAAAGACTCCCAGTCTCAGAGTGGATCACAGATGAAAAGTCTTGAAGTCTTCAAAGTCCCAGTTTAATGCTCTCAGACCTGCTCCCCTCCTTTTTTTTTTTTTTTCTGGCAGCAGGGACTAATACCTCAGATTTTACTCTGAAGGCACAGGTAGTTACACCACCACTTAAATGTGAACATGTAGTAGCTTCTCTCATTATAAAGTCCATGCCCTATAACAGACACGCATACATGCACAGACTTCCCTCTTAGAGCACAATAAGAGTGGGGATCATGGAAATGCAGAGCCTGGAGACACATAGATCGTTGTGTCTATGGAGCAGGTATGGAGGATCTCCATGTGTCAGTGTCATGGTTTAACCCCAGCCAGCAGCTCAGCCCCACACAGCCGCTCGCTCACTCCCAACCCCCAGTGGGATGGGGAAGAGAATCAGAAGAGTGAAAGTGAGAAAGCTCGTGAGCTGAGATAAAGACAGTTTAGTTGGTAAAGCAAAAGCTGTGAGCACAAGCAAAGCAAAATGAGGAATTCATTCCCCACTTCCCATTGGCAGGCAGGTGTTCAGCCATCTCCAGGAAATTGGGCTCCGTCATGCCTAACGGTGACTTGGGAAGACAACGCCATCACTCCAAATGAGTCTCCCTCTCTCCTTCCTCTTTCCCCAGCCCCTTATATGCTGAGCATGACGTCATATGGTATGGAATATCCCTTTGGTCAGCTGGGGTCAGCTGTCCCAGCTGTGTCCCCTCCGAACCCCTTGTGCACCCCCAGCCTACTCGCTGGTGGGGTGGGGTGAGGAGCAGAAAAGGCCTTGGCTCTGTGTAAGCACTGCTCAGCAGTAGCTAAAATATCCCTGTGTCATCAACACTGTTTCCAGCACAAATCCAAAACACAGCCCCATACTGGCTACTATGAAGAAAACTAACTCTATCCCAGCCAAAACCAGCAGAGTCAGAGTGCACAACATTATGCAGGACAGTGTGTCTGTGCAAGCCCCCGCTGTCTTTCCCAGCCCATCAGCAGAAATGATAACACACGTGCTCTCTGCATGGCTGGAACGTGTCTGTGTATTCACAGACTGTAAGAATGGACATCTGCTGATGGAAAACATAAAAGTCAGTAGTTACTCCTGTCAATAAATGGGACAATGGTGCAACAACCTCTCCATCAACAAAACAAAAAGATGCTACAGGCATGATCATCACTCCATGAGGACAGCAGCAAGGGCAGCAGTGAACAAAGATACCTCCATTCATTTCAATATATGATATTGATTGGGAGTAACATTCGGGTCAATTTTTCCTCCAGTCTTTTAAATGAAATTATATATTTATTTGATTGATCACATTCTAAGTAGTCTCCATTTCAAAGCTTTCCTTTCTGGGTTATTTTCCCCCAGCTATCATTAATACAATGCCAACGCTAATGAAGCACTCAATAGAATATAAATACTAATGAGGTGTGCTGGACTTGCTAGTTAGCAGGCCTGTAGGGGGAAAAGAATTGAACAGGTGAGTGAAATCATGCAAATGCATAGCTGTTATGCATAGGACAGTCTGGAGGATCGTTAGGGTTGTTTTTTTTAATCCCTTAGTCCTTCATATTCCTTGTTCTTTAGCTTCAGTTTGTCCACATGAGCATTTAGGTTATGTGTTGATTTTGGCTGGGATAGAGTTAGTTTTCTTCATAGTAGCCAGTATGGGGCTGTGTTTTGGATTTGTGCTGGAAACAGTGTTGATGACACAGGGATGTTTTAGCTACTGCTGAGCAGTGCTCACACAGAGCCAAGGCCTTTTCTGCTCCTCACCCCACCCCACCAGCGAGTAGGCTGGGGGTGCACAAGGGGTTCGGAGGGGACACAGCTGGGACAGCTGACCCCAGCTGACCAAAGGGATATTCCATACCATATGACGTCATGCTCAGCATATAAGGGGCTGGGGAAAGAGGAAGGAGAGAGGGAGACTCATTTGGAGTGATGGCGTTGTCTTCCCAAGTCACCGTTAGGCATGACAGAGCCCAATTTCCTGGAGATGGCTGAACATCTGCCTGCCAATGGGAAGTGGGGAATGAATTCCTCATTTTGCTTTGCTTGTGCTCACAGCTTTTGCTTTACCAACTAAACTGTCTTTATCTCAGCTCACGAGCTTTCTCACTTTCACTCTTCTGATTCTCTTCCCTATCCCACTGGGGGCTGGGAGTGAGCGAGCGGCTGTGTGGGGCTGAGCTGCTGGCTGGGGGTAAACCACAATAAATTTATATGAATCCAGTAGTAGAAAAGCTGTTGATGAGTTAGTTGCACAGGAAAATACATGTTGCTCTTTTCATGTAGATAAGTCTTTATCACAATGACATGAGCTATTTAAGCAGAATTCTCTCTTACTGCAGAAAACTGTGTAGAGAGCTAGCCGACACAATTATGCCCATTAGAGACCAATATTTTCATGCCTCTTCCTGTCAGACAGGCAAAACCTTGCAGAGTACAGCTGATATTTGTGGGAAGCCATCCCTCATGTACTCCTGCCTAATCTCTGCTTCAGCGAGGAATGATGCTGTGGCTCTGCAAAACCCAAACACGAAGAAGTGCCCTGGCAGGGGTTCAAAATGACTTTTAGCTCCCTCTGTGGCAGTGGTCAGGAAAAAAACAAGTCCCTGCATGCACCTCTCACTGGTTACAAAAAGAGAAACTAACAACCAAAAGCAATCTGAAAAAGTCCAATTAGGCAAATATGGTAGCATGTTATCTCTGTAATGAATGTGGTTTAAGTTAACCTCTTTCCCTTGGGCTTTTACCTTGCTACTGTTCTGCAAATGACTAGTAATCTCTCAGCAGGAGAGGTGTTAACTAACAGCTGAGTAGCAGCACCTTGTGAAGACAGTACGATAATCGTGATTGACTGCTGATATCTTAGATGTACCAATTTCCCAATGCATCTATTTACCTAGTAATGAGGAACATATCTCAGTGATTAGACTCAAGTATGACATAGTAGTTTTTCTTTTCTTTGACACAGATTTAGGCCAGGCTCCAAGAGAATTATGTCTCTGTACCATAGTTTCTCAAATGTTACTTTAATAACCCTGCCTCTTTCTCACTAGTTTTCAGGCTGCATTAGCATACTAGGTGTACTTGTACAAAATCTGACATAAGGAGGTTGAAGTTTCAACCTAGAACTGGAGATAGTACTGTAAAATTGGACTTCTAAATGGCTGTGGAGAACATGCAACTAAATCTATGGGTTGGATGATAATATGGGGCTCCCCTCCGCCCCTTTTCTGCATTGGTCCGGTTCTACTCATGGGAAAGAGATTAGAAAGATGTGCAGGCTTCTCATGAATGGTTTCCCAGCAGAGGAAACGCTCAAACAAAGCATGAATAAGGTATTCTCAATGCTTTCAGCCAGCACTGATGTAATGAGCCTATCATATAACAGAAATCAGTGAATTAATTCCCCTCTTTGCCTGTTAAAAACATTTGTTCTTTCTTAAGTTCTTTGGCAAGAACCATGAATTAGTCCCCCCCAAAAAAAAAAAAAAACAGCCCACAAAATTTGTCGGTCTCAGTCACCATACTATCTCCTTTTATTAATAAAGCCTTGACATGGAAGAGTTTTCTGGCCAGGCATTTTTCACACCCCAATAGGCTCAAATAAAAAATTATTGCCAGCACAATGATTTAAATGTAAGATGTAACACTACAGCACTTGCTTAGCTTGATTTTTTAATGTCAGTTCCAATGTGTCTGACACATGCAAGACATAAATGAATATCCATATTTCTTTGAAATTAAAGGTTCTGTGACAGCTCACGGTATGGAGCATACGGCACTCCCGATGGGTCGTTACTGTGGACTGGCATTATTTTCACCTCCTTCGTTCTTCCCCAGCCAGCTTTACTAACGGGAGCCAAAAGAATCTCCCTGCTAACCTCAGGGGCAATTGTCTCAAAATATTTAATATAAACCAGTCTATGCTATATTTGCTAATTGCATTTGTCAATTTCCCTTGCCAAAATTTTCTCAAGTAACAGAACCATTGGCAATGAACATGGAGATCTATGTATTTGGGTAGACGGAATGTTTTTTACTGTTCATGAACTAAGGGTTATAAATGAGAAATGATTCCTTGTTACATCGAGTTGGTCCATATAGCTGCCTCAGCCCACATAGTGTCAAAATTGGTACCTTTCTTCTTTTTAAAATAATTTTTTCTGATATATTTCTACTCAGCTTCTTTCTCCGCCTCCTGATCTCTTTGTTCAGCATTTCCTCACAACACAGAGTCATCACACTATTCATCTGCATCAGTCTGCCGCTCACAGACTTTGCTGGGTCTGCCTCATCAAGTGCAGTCACTAAATTCATATCTTTTTTCAAGTCAGTAATTGCCTTCAGCTTCACACTGTCATTTTTGCTTGTGCTGATGTCTATTAGATTTTGGTCTACTGTTTCAGAAGTCTGTACCGGGTTTCTTGAGTCATGTAAACTCCATTTCTGCCAGTGATTTACTGGCCCACCTTGTCTGAAGGTGTTGAAATTATGTTTATGCACATACAATTTGCTGTTCATCATGAGAAAGGTGACATATCTAGCACCTCTAGCCATGTGCCCAGATTTCCAGCACAGGATTTATCTCCTCCAACTTCAGGATGTGACTCAGTTTGAGATAAAACTACCACTAACTTAATATGCCTTCATGTAGGTGTCTACATGTGAGGCAGTGTCCGAGCTCCTATTATAGCAGCACGGACTAACTCAATTCATTTGTTCTCACATAAGCCTCTAGTGCTATCCGAGATGCCCTTAAGCTTTCTCCCTGGCTTCCAGCCACAGGCCTTGAGTCCCTTGTCAATATGGGAAGTAGAGTCTAGAGCAATTCAATTTGTCCTAAGTCTGGCTAAAGCCAGCGGGTCAGCTGAATTGCTTTTCAAGCTCCAGTGTAGTGATTAAATTTTCATTGACTAAAGCAGGAGCGTAGGCACTTAACTCACATGTAGACACCTACATGCAGGCCTATGAATTTAAATGTCTTAATCTGGAGCTGACTTCCACTCTACAGGCTCTGTTCAGTTGCCCAAACATATGGTGCAATTTGCAACGCTTTGGAGTGTCCAAATCATCCACAAAAAGCTGACAGATATGACACAAGCTACAGGAGCACTACTCAAAGCCACATGGAATACCCTGGGGCATCTCAGATGGCACTAGAAACCTATGTCCAGGCTACTGCATGACTACATGTCTGCAATACAGATGTCTAAACAGAGCTTGTTGGCTTAAGCTCTGCATCTGATAAGGAAGGTGAGATGAGTTTTGAATTGTGCCTAGGAAAATTCAGTGTGAAGAAGGCATGTTCAGAAAAATTAAAAGAAGCTCTGGCCAGAAACCCTTGGATATATTTGTCATGTAATAATTAGCTACCAAACTTAAACTAATTACCCAGGCTCACTCCACAGTTAATATAAATATAGGTTCCTATAGATGACAATTTATACCACAGTAAGAGAAATATCTAAATTAGACAGGACAAATTTTCCTCTAGAGAGGTCTACCACTCTCTACTGACTATGGAAGGAACCCAAGTAAGTATCTGAGATACCTAATATTTCACAGGCTAATGCTGAGCAAGATTACATTCTGCCTTTCCCCTTATGATTTGATATTAATTGCCCAATTCCCTAAGTGTTAAATATGAAAATGCTTTTCAGTAGGTGCAAATTTTAAGTGTTTGCATAAAGAATGAGTTTCTATCAATTGCTTGTATAACATCTATCATTGTAAGCTAGGTGGCCAACATCATGACTTCCCCTTATAAATCCACTCTGAGTATCTGTATCTGCAACTATTATTGCTGGTTTTGCAAACATTAGGGCTACTCAGTCATGGAATTCTTTATCATGCACTAAAGATTTCCCTCTATAGAAGCACTGAGCTGTGAGGAATTGTGTTCACCTAACTGGCCAAAAAGCCACAGGCCTATACACAGAATAAAGCAGATAGGGTAGCATCCTGATAAAGACAAATCTTTTCACAAGAGTGGTGGGTCTTTCTCTTTTCTTGTAAACCACAGCCAAAGCTGCCCACCTTTCTCTAAACAGAAAAGGGAAAGATGAAGGACCTGACAGGCTAGTAAAGCCAGCATGAGTCACCTGCAGTCCGATAAGATATCCTGAATGCGTCACCAATCCTGACCATAAATCTACTGTCTACATAAAGATAACAAAGAACAACATCCACTTGAGTGCAAGCTCCCAAGAAATATAGTAGAATTCAGTCTCTTTGTGTGTGATGACAATTGCCTTCATCTTTTATTTTTTCCTTATTATTTTTTCAATTATATTATATGCATGTGTCAGCATATGCATAAACATTGCCTTAAATAATTTTCTTAAAGTAAACAGCACAGAATTAATAGATTTTTCAGGTTAAAATGGTGTTATTCAAAAGCAGTTAATGTGTATGATTTATCCATCACCTCTGTGTGAAGTCTTTGAAAAGGTTCTTTTGTTCTAAAGTTAGGGGGTGGAATAAGAACAACCACAATAATGCGTAGCAGTGAGATTTAAGGAGGAGATGTTCAAATGGCATTCATCTAGTCACACTCTGCTAAGACGAACAAAGGGACTTCATCACTTGTATTTTCTGAATTGTGTTGTAAATGGGCTAAGCCTAGAACAAATGCTCAGGCCCAGATCATTTTTACCTAACCTTAAATACCCAATAAGTTTAGATGTCTAAAGCAGGATTTTTCATACCTTAAATAGTTGTCTAGTCCAAGCTAATCCTGTACATACTCTTTGCACAAATTGGGGAGAATGAGAGATTTCTAACGGGCAATTCACTTTGCCCTAAATTGAATGTTTAGGATTAGAAAAGCAGAATAGATTTCTGTTTTGTGCCTCTCTCTGTCACTTCCACAAGGACTACACAACTACTTTTAACCTGATGTCTAATGTTCAGATGAGCAAAGTTAAGAGAGAGAAGTTGCACTCAAATTAATTACAGTTCCATCTTGTGGGAATCTTTTTCCTTCCCCAGAAATATTTGTCCATGTAGCTAAGACCATAAATGAAAGACATCTAGCTCCTCCTTAAATTTTTTCAAGGCAAAACTAACTTTAACTCGTTCAAATAGTGTCAAACTTATAATTTGATTTGATTACCCACACTATTAGTTTGGAAGTTTAATCACTTGAATTCATTGATTCATTCTTGGTTGTGACCTCAATTTGGTCATTGCTTTGTGCCACTTTTGATTAGCTTAGTGAAACTGCAATATTTTTGGCTTAGCAACATGTGTAAGTGTATATTTGCTTATTCATACCGATTTACAATTTTTAAAAAAATATTCACAATAGGCTTAGCCATGTAAAATACTATATGGGTAACAAATGCTGAGGGAATGCATTCTTTTGTTTAAGAAATTTGCAAACCACTTTGTCCTATACCTAAATGAATGAATGATTTTGTTCAAAAATTTAGAACTTTATGGATTACAGCTGATATGTGCTGAAAACCAGCAGTGGATTATGGTCATTTCCACATCCAAACCTTCAGGGGGATAATCCACTGAGAAAAAGATCAGGAGAAATAGTGGAAAATAAAACAACCCCCCCCACCACCATCCCAGAAAATCCTGCAAGGCAAAAAAGACTGAAGAGATTACAAAAACAATTCTCATCAATTTCAAAATGAACCCTAGGAATAAAATAATTTTAAAAAACTTTTCAAAAAGAAGTCTGAAGAAATTTTATCTTTCTCTGTTCTTAAGTTGTCATTCTCATTCGTTTCGTGTTAATGGTGTATTACAGAACCAATTGCAACTGTAATGCACATTGGAGGCGGAGTTACCAGTATCCATCACAGTGAAGTGTAATATGAGAGACGATGCCATGCTGGCCAGAGGTAACCTCAGGGAAAGAAATCCCTTTAATCCTTATCTCCTACCAATGCTAGTAAAGAATAAGCTCCATTTACGGGACATCATCAAATTTCTTTGGAAACAAGGGTGCTCTTCAGCATGCTAAGGCAGACAAAAGAAAACAGGTACAGCAAAAAGCAACTTTGCTGAGGCTCACTGAGCTGTGAAAACCAACAGCAAAGAAATAAGTTGACTGTCACTCTCTGATACACAAAGTTTCATTTCATCTCTGGAAAGCTGAAGTGGCATTGCTGTAGTCATAAATGTCTCAAGAAATGATGGAGAAAATGAGGTGGTGCTTTTGATTCAGCCAATGCTCCTGGATAAAACAAATAAGTTTTGTGGGACACAGTACAGAGAATATTCATTATTCCTGTTCCAAATAAATAGGAGCCTTGACAAAGTAGTGAGGATTTAGGTCAGAGGATGCTTCCTCTTTGGGGGTGATCAGATGTGCTTCCCACCTTTCCAGGTTTTCCTTCTCTCTCTTTTTTTTTTTTTTTTTTTT
>VXBL01000629.1:1207944-1240643 GCA_013400195.1 Aramus guarauna
TTTTTTTTAATTTTATTTTTCCCCTTGGCACTAGTGCCTACTGCTGTTCTATCCAGTGAAGATGGGAGTCACTTTTTTATATCTTACTTGAGTCCTTGTCCAGCTAAAAAGTGTGATGGGCGGTACAACTAGCATCCTTCACAGGTTTCTTCCTTCTTTCTCTTCCCTGTCTGTGACCAGGTGCTCAGCCTATTCCCTCAGCTATGACTTTCCCTGCTCTGCCATCAAACATGTCTGTTCCCTGGCAGTCTTTGTTCTCTCTCTTTTTCACTAACCCATAGGAAAAAACAGTGACACCCTGCAACTGGGAGATCTATGATTGCTGTGCACATGGGAATTTTCTTAGCTCTGGCAGGTTACTCCATTACTGCACCTAAAATCAGTGATATCTAGGCCTCATACGTTATAATTTTCATTTCTTTGGTCTTAAAAGGAAGATTTTTGTTACTGCCTAACGCACATTTATTTGGGGAACAAGGAAGAGCAAGAATCACTGGGACTCTGCTAATGGCATATCACATTCTGTTATTGTGCTGCACTTGCTTCTTATGCCTCATGTTAAGAACATTCAATTCCAGCTCCTGAGGATATTGGTTCCATACCAATGAAGCTAAAAATATTTTCAAAATGCCCAGGGGGTGAATATTTTTATGTCCGTCCTCTTAGATGAAGCTGTTTTAGGATGATGCTGACTCACACACACTATCTCTTGCATACTAATCAACGCAACAATAATTCAGGTCATTTGATTTCAAAGCATGTTCTCTAATGTGTTAACCTTTCACTGTTAACCTGCAGTATCCTCCTTCAAGCGGCACAAAGGGATTGAACCAAGCAACGGGAGGATGGGGAGAGACAAACGTAGATTGAAACTAAAGGATGAGGCTTAGATATTTGCATTACAATACATTTAGGTGCAGGAATTGAACTCTGATATCCTGAGTCACAGTCCACTAGTTTAATCACAAGGTTATCCTTCCCTTCTCCTCCTTTGCTGCCCACAACGAAAGCTTGATGGCAGTGAAAGTCCCTCCAAGACTTCTTTGAATATTTACATCACAGGCAACCCAATTAAGCCTTTGTCCTGCTTATACACGTTTCGCAGAGCAATATAGAGAGGAGAAACATCAACATTTCACTTGGGTAACTAATAACAGTGGTTGAAAAAAAATAATGTTCAAAACCTGCAGCACAAAAAACCCAGTTTGAAACTAATTCATCAACTGAAAGCTGTCTATGTGAAATATGTGGGGAATCACTTCAGACATCTATCTGTATTCCCCACTGTA
Source organism: Aramus guarauna (assembly GCA_013400195.1). Taxonomy (NCBI): domain Eukaryota; kingdom Metazoa; phylum Chordata; class Aves; order Gruiformes; family Aramidae; genus Aramus; species Aramus guarauna. Next base: position 1,209,234 of record VXBL01000629.1, read on the forward strand.
TTCACAGATCATTTGCACTCAAAAAATGGGGAAAACAGTTTAATGAGTTCTGTGTTACAACTAGACTGCTCTGCTCTACTTACATGTGTTTATGGTCACTGCCTTTAAAGCTTTTAAATGTAAATGCAAAGGCTCTCAGTGTTCAAAATAATAATTTGGATAGTGATTCTTATTTATTTTTGCATGGGTCAAATACATTTATTGCAAAATCAGATCAGAGTGAAAACCTCTTAATTCCCAAAGTAGGGAAAATTACAACTCGGTGTGGAGAAGTTGACATCATGTAAAATTTGTGACATTTTCTTCTCAGCTTTGTTAAGCAAAGGAGCTGACCTTATAGTAAAGGGTTTCTACCAAGACCAATTTTACTTTGATGGAATGAATAGTGCTCCCTTTTTTTTTTTTTCCCCTAAGGTCAAATTCATTGTATTTAGTTAGTGGTATTCAACACACAGGGCTCAGAAAAGTCTTCTCTGTGTTAAACATCCAACGAGTGAATCTATCTCAGTTTTATCATGCCTTGCTGAGCAGATGGGGCCACTGAGCCAATTTTTACATATGATTTTAGTTTAGTATTTTCTGTGGAATGTATTTAGGCCATATCTAGAGATGACTCAAATCTTAACAGTGTATAAATCTGTTTCCTTTCTAATTTTTTTTTTTTTTTTTTAGTAACTGATACTTCCTAGGCTTTGTATTAACCAGATTTCCCTAAATGGAAACACCTAAGCTTTTAGGGAGATTCTTGTCTAGTGTTAAAAAATATATGTGTTAAAAGAGAAAGCTGCTCACTATCAATTGCTTGGTTAGGAAAAAAATTACTGAAACACCTTTAAGAATTCATATTTGTAGCATGAAATTAATTTAAATGATCCTAACCAAAGACAGCAGTGACAGAAAAAAATTATTCCTGATTCCATTTCCAGCTCAGACCCCAGTTCAACCCAGCTTAGAACAGAATTGTCACCTTCATTTTTTTCCTATGGCTTAAATAGGGATGCTAAAACTACTATGCTCCTAACTTAGATACCTCAGTTTTGTGTCAAAAATTATGTGGGTAAATACAGATTTTTGTGGTTCAACACACATTGAGCCACAGAATCATAGGAAAGTGGCCCCAAGATGCAATACTTGCTGCAAAGCAGGATCCAGTATATCTAAGCACTGTGACAGATGCTCATTAATTGGGTCATGATGACCTCAGGTTATGGAGATTCCACAGCCATGGAGCTGGTGAAGAGCTGGACTTTACCTTTTTCTCAAGTAATAGCCCTTCTACTCAATTCTTTGGGTTACAAAAGGGAAACTTTTTGTAAAATTTCCCACAAAATTAAATGCAAGTAAATTAATTCCAGGGTAATGTAAATGTTCCATGAGAACAAAAATCGAAGTTTCTATTCCAACTTCACCTCTTGCATTATGGGCATACATTACACTTAGTCATAATATAGACATATGGACATATGTCATTTTGTGTACATACATCTAAAATAACATTTTAAAGTGGAAACAAAACCATTTGGAGGCAGACAATCAAAATGTCCTTTATTGAGATCATTTTTATCCTGTTTTCAAAATGAAATTAAATTAAAATATATTTGTTACTATGAAGCATTTGCCTTTGCCAAATTCTGACAAGAAAAAGAAATGTTTCCACTCTGAAGACATTTTACAGCACAGATTTGATCTATCCATGGTCTTTTCTAAGTTCACATTTATGGCTGTCTCACAAAGTGCATGGTATTGCTTATAGCACCCAGAGTCACTTGTCAGGATATGAAATTCATTGTGCTAGACACTGTGTAACGTGTAAAACAGTGTAAAACTGTCTGGGAAGGATTCTGCTACCTTTTTACTGGTTCCTAGGGCAATCTGGGACACCCAAGAGTGTCCTAAACATATCTGGGAAGACCTGCAGCCTTCAGGAGGAAGGCTGGCAGCCTGAAAGGATACCCCTCCGTGCTTCAGATGATGCTAACTTCCTATTTGTAAGCAACAAAATCTTATGCTCCCTACTGTGAAACTCAGAGGCTGAAGGAAACAAGGATTACAGGATTACAAACTACATATTTAGAAGGCGGCAATGACAATAAAACAAATACAGGAACTGTGGGAACATAAAAGAAGCAGTACAGCATCAAATCTAAGATCCAATTAGCCCATTATCCTGCCTCTGGCAGTGGTCAACAGTAAGTATTACAGAAAAGCGGAAAAAAACAGGATAAATTTGCAGAGGCACTTCTCTGCAGTTTAAGTCTGTAAATGAAGACCTTCTTAATATAAACAGATTAAATTGCAATCAAAACCTAAAAATCATTTGCTCATTCTTGTATGAACAGGAAACTGTGGCTAGATTAACTGCCAGTAGTTTATCTTGAAAAGAAACAAAAGTTTGGCTTTGCTAACTGGTTCCAGGCACAAAATCCAGTGTTAACCTGACACCCCTGTGCACTGGAGCAGCGCTGTGGCAGAGGACTCCAGCGTTGTGCTAACAGTGACTGAATTAACAGCTATTAAAACCCCAGTTGAGAAGGACACAGCTAAGAACCTTTCTTAAGCATATAACATTAAGTAAATTTAAATGGTACCATGCCACCCAGACACAATTTTCACATAAGTGTTAGGAAATATTGTGGCATTTAAGGCATCTGACATTTTTATTAATAGTAGAGCAGGCAAAAAAATTTGTTCTTATTCACATAAATATTTTCTTTTAACTTAGGTTAAATATTTCAGTTTTATCTAACTGTGTCCTTTGGAAGCTCTGAAACTTTTTTTAAAAAACCCTCTGTATTGAAAGTGTTTCAGTTTGATGATCCAATTTGGGAAGAATTTTGTTTGGAAAGTTTTCTCTCCAGTTGCTGAAAACTCAATGTTTTGAGGTATGTTTATAATCTAAAAGACCCCTCCCCCTCCAAAACCCCCTTAGGATTCTAGTTATAATTCTAATGTTTAAAATAAATAATCCTTGTGACTTCTCAACTGGTAAGCTCAGGACTGCAAATCTCAAAATAATTGTGGTTTTCAGGATTTACGTGGTCTTCTGATGATGACATATCATATTCTAAAGACATAGTGCTGTTATTCTGCTCATACATTTTAAGAGCAAAATATTGATCTTGTAACAAAACAGTGATTTTTGGATGAAAGATGATGCCATGTTCCAGTTTTCAAATGTTTCCAAAAAACCCAAGATCCTTCTTACCTGATGTTGCTGCTGCTAAATGCCATTCTGTCAATCCTTTTCTCACTGCTCTGATTCATCGGTGCAACACTTCCAACACTGATAGTGTTCTGCTTGAACTGGATTTCCAGGGTCACCAGGGGTTTCATTCTTGTTCTCTATAAAATTTACTTAATTCATGGCTGTTAACTCCAGCATACACCTGGATGTCTTGGAAAATGAGCAGCACAGCTCTGAGGAATGCAAGGCTACTAACTGACTTCTAAAATCTAATCCACTGATGTCCTCACTGGGCAAGCAGCTCCTCATCGGTGAGCAGTACACAGCTAAGGAGCTCCCGAGCTGTCCCTGCTTCAGACTGGTGACAAGCTGGTAAAGACAATATCAAGCATGGGTGCATGTAGGTAATTTCACAGCTTTCAGCCACTTTGTGGGAAGGGCAGCACACATCCTCCCTTTGAAAGAGGTTAAATATTGATAGACAGGTTTCCTTGAATTGTGCCATCATTAATATGCAGTCAAAGCTATTGTACAAGGTTGTATGCTTACAGAACAGCTCAGAAGATCAAAGTTTCTGACTTCTCGTCATTTGCAGTTTGTTGTGTAGCAACTACATGACATTCCTCTGTTTAATTTCATCCCCGGTACAAGAAAGACACAGACTTGTCGTAGCTAGTCCAGAGAAGGCCATGAAGACGATCAGAGGGTTGCAGCACGTCTCCCAAGGCAGACAGCCTGAGAGAGTTGAGGTTGTTCAGCCTCGAGAAGAGAAAGCTCAGAGGAGACCTTATTGCATCTTTCCAGTACCTAAAGAGGCCTACAAGAAAGCTGGAGAGGGACTGTTTACAAGGGCATGGAGTGATAGGACAAGGGGTAATGGCTTGAAACTGAAGGAAGGTAGATTTATATTAGATAAAAAGAAGAAATTTTTTACAGTGAGGGTGGTGAGGCACTGGAACAGGTTGCCCAGAGAAGTTATGGAGGTCCCCTCCCTGGAAGTGTTCAAGGCCAGGTCAGATGGGACTTTGGACAACCTGGTCTAGTGGAGGGTGTCCCTGCCCATGGCAGGAGGGTTGGAACTAGATGGGCTTTGAGGTCCTTTCCAACTTAAACCATTCTATGATTCTATCATTCTATCATTCTGTGAAATGACCAATTAAGGAAAGAAAGAGTTATACAAGGAGGGAGTAGCGAGAGAAAAGAAGGAAAGCTGGCAGAAGAGATAAGTGGAGATTCAGCGTGAGATACAGAGGCTGTGGTAGGTGCAAGCAGCTCAATGACAGGGGTGCAGATGCTCCACATTGAGATCACTATGTCTGCTCTCTACTGGTTCAACTGGTCCTGTAGCTGTTCTTCCAGGCTTGAGCCTCTGGCTGATTCTTCAGTGAAGTTTCTTTCTCCAAAATCATGAGTAATGTGGGGCTATAGGACTAATAGGCTTGCTTCTGTGATGGCAACGTAACAGGGGAAAATGTATGTACAATGGGGGTGTTGGCAGTCCTGTCTCTGAAAGCAGAAAGTATTAATTGAAAGTAGACAGCATTAATTTAAAAAGCTGAACTTTACATCAGCAGAGCTTGTAAGAACCATGTATTCTTAAGTGCTACGTGTACTTACAATAATTGCTACCCCTTACAATCACCTGAATATAAAATCTCAGCTAAACTTTTCCCTTGGTCGACCAGCTAAATAAATAAATAAATGAATAAATAAATAAATAAATAAACAAAGAAAGAAACAAAGAAAACAAACAAACAAATAGAGGCAAATTAGAGGAGAAGGGAGGGACAGGGATTAGTCTATGGGAAATCAGAAGCAAGGAGACTATTAGGGAAGAAAAGTTGCCCGAATACTCTTTTACTTTTTGCACTTGAATGTAATCCACACTGCTGCTGAAGCACAGGCCTTCTTTACAGATAACCTACAGGTTATATGCATGCAAATTGGTAATATAGAAGAAAGCATGTATTAGAAATTATCATAGCCAGAAGCTCTGAGTCTTTGGACACGAATTGATGTAGAATGAACAGTGCAGAGCTTTTTAATAGATTAACTTCTTTTGTAAGCTTATAAGACGCCCTGAGAAAGTGAAGAGACGGCTCTAGGGTGACATCTGTTTCGGAAATGGATGGGATACACATCATGGAGTGATTCTTACCCTCTACGCAGCAATGATCATACATGCTTACAAAAGAAGCTGATGTTTGTATGCATGAATGGCTGCACTATCTATAGAAGAGTCACCTCACTTCTCATTTCTCAGTACAGACAGGAGTCCATGGAAGCTATTGAACGTACAGTAGAGCCAGAAATACTTGGTAGAGATCCTTTTTTATTATACTGACATCTGTGAAAAAAATCAGCTACGGAAAACTCAAAAACAAAATTAAAATTTGAAATGTTTCAAAGTCATCTTTTTTCCCCAATAAATTTGCTGTAAAAAAAATAAAAATCTGCAGGTGAGATCATCTGCATTCAGTTTCATATAACAAGCTTTATTGCATAGCTTTTCCCCAAGACAATCAATATATTATCTTTGTTCTGCTTCTTGTACATCCAAGAACAAGATCTCTGGCTTTCTCACACTGATTCCTTGCTGGGAGTCGGGGCCCCAGCAGTTTTTCAGGGCAGAGTACCTGCTCCAAATCCTGGCCTGGCTCGCCTGAAAGTAGTCTGGAGAACAGAGTACGGATGTGACTGAAGTTACAAAGGGATCTTACCTTCCCATTAACTATAATAAATGAAGTCTCTTGTTTTTCAGAAGGTTATTCAGGGAGAGCTTTGCGGAAGATTTGAATAGGAAGCAAGTTTTCAGCAAGCCTGCAGTAATGTGCTGAGGAGCCGGCACGCTGGGAACAGTCTCTAGTTGAGAAGTGCTCTGAGAAGGACTATGTGAGACTGACAAGGGGAATTAACTCCAGGTTTGGGGCTGCAGTTTGAGTGAGGGATCCAAGAAGCTCATAAAATATGGAGCAGGATCAGCACATAAGCTGCTTTGTATATGTGCAACAGTGGAAATTTAGGCATTTAACCCTCTTGAGTTAATCAGCAGCTGAGCAGTGGGTTTTGAGAGCTTTAGGTAGCTTAAGATACACATATGAATCTCAGTTCATCAATGAAAAAAAAAAAATCACAGCCTGTAATAAAGGAAATAAAATCCCATGTGCTTCTTATGTCCAGGCTGTCTCGATGGCTTGGAGTTTTATTCAGTCTCCCCTGGCAGAACTTATCAAAACAACAGATCGCTTTGGCTAATTAGCCAATATTAGTTCAAGAACTGTGGCTTCTACATTCTTCAAATAGGGATGTTAGTTGTGGCTGCCTGTTAAAGAAAATGGCATTACTCTGAAAGGCTGTAATTCTCAAGGTGCCAAAAATCAGCAAACATAGATAATTCTTTGCCTTTAGAAGGACAAGATGCTGTGCTGCAGCCTGTGGGTCCATACAGCAAGGCTATAAGTGGGGCAGAAAGCTGTGAGCTGCGACACACATCATGGTTTCGTCACGGTGAGGAGCAAGGACATCTGAGGTGGATGTGGCAGGATGGTGCTGAACTCAGCATGGAAGCAGTTTCAGGAACCAGCTCACACATACCTGCTGACTCACCTCCTCTGTTTGATGGCACCACCATGAAGTCCCCGTGCCAGTATGGTCCTGTAACCAGACGCATGAAAGAAACCTGCCGCAACACCTGCACTTGACTCACTTGTGTCTCAGGAGCTACAAAATGGGGACCATAAAGCTTACTGTGCGTGTATCTGAAAAGTCCATAGAAGTCAGTTAAGGATTTTAATAGCATTTCCCTTTCATTTCTGGTTATATAGGAATATCACTGCATCTAGTTTTGTCTCAGAGCAAAAGTGAGAAAGGAGCCCCATTCAAAGAAAAGGAAGTTTACACAGTAACACAAGATCCAGAACTACAATAATTACCCCAATACAGGTCTCTGAAGAGTAAAAATGAGACATCGCAGAGGAATAGATTATGCCATGTCTGCGTATGCTGGGGTTCCTGTGTCTTCCTCTGAGGCAGCCTGTCCTGGTTGTTGTTAGAAGCAGGATGCTGGGCTGGACAGACCTGATCCAGTCTAACAATTTCTGTATTCCTAAGACTATCAGATAGAGAAAACATACCTTATTTATTTAAAAGACCTTAATTTTCCCCTTTCTTCCATGCAGATTTAATTTCCTTCTGGAAAGCAGTTACCCAGCTGTGGCTATGAAACTGGTAATAAGTGCACAGCTTCGGTTCAAAGGTGATCAAGCACTGCTCCTATGTTTAAAGTAATAGGAGATGGGGAGGACAGGAATGGGGGTAGGTAATGAAGGCACTTTGGTGTTTGGACCAAGCATCCAGGGAGTACATCGTAGTTGTCAGAGCGAAACAGCAAGTTCTGTTGTTCTTCAGACGGAGCCTTTTCAAAACAGACACGGAAAGCATGGCCTTTCTGCTAAAAGAAAGCCGGGGGGAGGGGATCGAAGTAGCTACATGCAAAATCGTTTCAAAGCTAATTTCACTCCCTCCTGTGTAACACTTTCACCTTCCTTAATAACAGTAGAATGGATTCACATAAAACTTTATGTTTTTAAAATTATCACTCTTGGCTTTGAAACTGAAGGCCAGGTCTTCTGTTGAGGAAAATTGAAACAGATACATTGATTAATTGCAGTTAATCCAGCTTGTACTGACTGAAGTTCTGGCACTGGTTCACTTTTTTACAAAAGAAAACGCATATGGAAAACCTGGAAAAGCTCAATGGCTGAAAATTTCCTCCTTGCAAGTCTTTCCATTGAATTTAGAAGAGCAAAGATCTCATGTGTATTCTCCTTTCCTTTCATTCCTTCTCCAAAACAAGTTATAAACAAATAATTTAAAAAAAACAAACAAACAAACAAACAAACTTCATATCTACCAGAAAAACAAGGCCAAGCATTAAGTTCTTTTATTTTTTTTTAATACATTTTTTGTTTCCCTTCCATCCCAAGCAAACTATTTTGTAGTTGCAACCAGAAATCTGAACTTCATGTCTGATCATGATGGGTACAAAGGGGCTGAGACCCGAGCTGGTTATCAGGAGGAGAAGGGGGTCCAGGACAAATGCGTGACAGATTGTAGGGCTTGGAGGGTTGACTGACACCTGTCTGCTTGTGTGTGTGAGAGGGGGGTACAGTCTGAGTACCAGCAGCTGCAATGTTGTGGTTTAACCCCACAGGCAGCTAAAACAACCACACAGCCGTTCGCTCACTCCCCATATCCCAGTGGGATGGGGGAGAGAATTGCAAATGGAAAAAAAGGTAAAACTTGTGGATTGAGTTAAAGACAGTTTAATATGACAGAAAAGGAAGATTAGTAATATTAATAGTAACAGCAATAGTAATAGTAATAGTAATAGTGATAGTATGTAATAGTGTGGGGGTTTATAGCACATTTAAAAAATCCTTATTTTCATTCTTAGTGAAAACAATTTCACTCACGAGTCATGAAGCAATACAAAAACTACACAGAACGGAAAGGATGGAACAGAATTATTGATTACCCTGTTCTGAACAGTCAGGGTCTCAGATAAAGGCATGCAACTGCCCATGCTAACTAGCATGCTCCCGGACAATATGCAGGCACAATTCAAGGACAGCACGAATGAGGGACTACTCCCAAAACCCATTTGGATCAGGGCCAGCCTGCTCTAAGAACAAGTTTAACCATACGGACATAAACCGTGACGTGCTACCTATCCCACTGGCAAAGAAGAGGTTTTGGCTCTTTTTATTCCAAGTGTACAGGATACCATAGATACTTTCCAACAGATGGGGAGCAAGTGTCAATGTAAGTTTGCAAAGAAAAGCAAACTCACCACTCTAGAAACTCACAAATTCAAAAGATCAAACTAAGGAAATGATTGCCCATTTCTAATTAATCAGTGATACTACTAATAAAATGTATATATACTGCATCTATCTGTGTGTGTATAAGTAGCCTCCCCCAACCTCCCACTCACCTCAGTCCTTCAGATTAATGTTTTTCCAGAATTTCACCATCTCTTCCATGGGTACTTGAACAAAACCTCCTCAGGCCAAAACACTCTGCTCAGTCTCTCAAACAACAGCAAACACAGTCGCAGTATTTGAGCACTAGAAATACTTCTTCCACCCCTACCTTGGTAATAAGCTTTGAAGACAAGCCTAGGATCTTGAACAATAAAAGAGAAAATAGGATGCCAGTTATGAGTATTCTACAATATTAATACACTTCTGTGCATTTAGGATAAATGCATCATACACAAACTACTGGTTCCATCACTACTTATAAAAACACGCACGGATTAACAAAGTTCCTCTTTCCTCATAATTTGCACATTAAGAATCTTACCTTTCTCTGTGAGGTGTTTAACAGTCTGAATTACTAGTGTGTTACTGGATCAATCAATTATAAACATTTATGTAATGTCAAAGATTCACATGAGTCTAGGTAACTATGCCTCACAAATATCCTTAAGAACTTCTCTACTGCAACTGATATAGACACAAATCAAAATGGAATCCATGTCTTGACGGATTTAGTCTCAAATCCTCTTCTAATCAACCAAAATTTCAGCTGAAAGTGCCCAATCCTTCAAAACATCTCATCTTTGCTACTCTGTAGCTTCCACCATCACTATTCCATAAGGCAGCAGCTGAGAATTATATATCTGATTTTGTCCGATTAAGTGTGACTTCAGAATCACTGAGAAGGAATCCATTTTCTGCTCAGCACTCCGTGAGATTTATCAGGGAATGCATCATGTCCCAAAGCACACTGCTATTGGGCTATAAAATATTCCAATGTCTTATTAATAAGTTAATTGAATCCATTGTAATTTTCCTTGTATTCATGCAGCTCACTTTGTCATTGATTGACAGAGATGAATTTGAAGATATTTAAGAGTTTCGCAAGCAGATGAACACCTATATGTGAATTATTATGAAAGAGGAATAGTTAATAAGGGACTGTAATAATCTTTCATTAGAAAATTTGATGTAGTAACCACTGCAAACCTAATCCTGTTCCTGCTGACAGCAAAAGGAATTCTGCCTACAGATTCAATGCCATTTTGAGTTAAAAATGACTGTGTTTTTTCCCAGAAGTCAAGAAAATTGCATTGAAATGAGATAAATATCAGAGAAAAGTCCATCAAAGCCAGCTACATCTAAATCAAATGGTTGCTAGGTGACTCATACATTTAATCTCAAGGTAGATTATTTATAATCCAGAATTTTAGTTTTTCAGGTCTTGAGTAGTATCACAGACACATCAAAGCTTCCAAAACTTGTGTGCGGATCAGTCCTATTCACCATTTGCCCACTTAACGTCCAGCGTCAGGATGCAGTCACATCAATGAGATACACCTGTTTTTCTGTCCTGGGGCAGAGAAGACCCATTGCACTCCCCAAAACGTGACAAATTTCCATCTGAATGCTCTGAAAACTCTTTTTGACTGAAAACAAAACCACCATTCTGTATCAGAGAGGACATTTCTCTTCTTACAAGGAATTTCCTCACCTTAGCCTTGTCTGGCCTCATGAATTTGGTTTCCAAAACTTTGGTCACTTTTTGAAACAGTTTTGTTTACATGACAGGGGTGTAGCACCAAGAACCTGCCAGATGCATCCAGGACAGCTCACTAACAGATGATGTTACATGTTTAGTGGTTGGATTTGATGATCTTAAAGGTCTTTTCCAACTAAAAAATTTCTATAATTCTATGTATGGTTTTTGAACATCTTGAAGATACAGATGTCCTAAAGAACTTCTCAAGATGTACCCTGCATTCAGAGACCACCAACAGAGTAAAACATGTCAATTTTAGCTCAAACACAAATTCTATACATCAGTGTCATGATCTCCTTATAGGAGTTAGTGATGGTTTATATCTGGTTTTATATTGCATGTGACAGAAACCCATGTGAGAAGCTAACAAAATCACAGGCAGCACCATGAAGGATGATGGCATTTCACTGGTGGGTAAGGAAGAGTTATCTGAGAGACAGCTAAACCCCACCAAAACTGGTGGGGAGCACTGGGGACCTTCAGGGAGTGGAACTGGCAAGGCCTGGGGAACCACCTCAGCAATACCAGGCTACGTTGAGATGACCACAATAACAGGGTTAGAAATCCCCCATTAGGGTACAGATGTATCAAAATTGGGACCAGTTGAAGAAAAGTGATTGGGATTTTGAGCTGCTTATTTGGGAAGAGGCTTGGAGGTACAAGGGCAGCAAAAAAGAGGTTCGAGTAAGAATAAATGGGATAATAAGATAAGCAAATTGTGGAGGTACCTGTCTGACAGCTCTGCACCCAGTCACCACAGCCTGAATCAGGGTGATAACCCAAACCCACTGTTCTGACCATACCATACTTGCCAAACCTACTTCTACCACCAGGAGGTTGGGTGGGAGCAGGGTGTTCCCACTGCTGTGTTGGTACACATTGGTTTTCAGTCTTTGTCTTACACTCATAGCACAGGACATCACTTCATCCATTCCTGTCTCAGCATTCCTAAAAACCAGCTGTGCCTTTTGCCATCAAGATGTGGCAAGGAGGGGGGACAATCTTCAGTAGGTGCTAGGAGAAGCTTAATACTACACTATTCCTCATATGCTGCAGAAAGATTGTTAGGGACTGAGTGACATGAGAAGAACATTGTGGAGAGGGTCTCAAACAGCCAATTCTGGCTAGCAGAGAGGCTGGGAAGAAAGAGATGAGCAGCAGAGCAGGATGGCGTTAAGTGGTTCAGGGCATCCCTAGTGAGATCCTTTTCTCGGGGCGTAGGGTATGGGATTCACAGTTCATGCCTGGAGGAACGTGAGTTCAAGATGCATTGTGTGCTATTTCAAGCAGAAAGAAAACAAGATTCCCCAAATACACACAACATGCACAGCACCCTGAGGTGGACTGATTTTTTTGGCAATGCTGATTTAAGCAGCTAAAATAAACTAAGTGGCTTCTGCATATCTTCCAGCCTGTTGTCCAAACAGCATAAAAGAGCAGCTAACAAAATGACCCTTCTGATTCCCCACTTTTCCCCAGCCTCAATATTAGTCACAGAGTGTCTCCTAATAAAGGCAGTGAGACTTATTCAGCTTCCATCTTAAGCAAGTACAATTCTAGTCAACACTGAATCCTACTGTAAAATTTAATTAAATCTACCTTTGTTTTGGTTTGCATAAGGATAAGGGATGCTTGGTGCCTTTGTAGTGTGATGATCTTCTATCTATAAGTTTCAGTCTCCAGCAAAGTCCTCAAACTTCACCTGCAGTGAAGCAAAGGTTTATAGATTAAAATGGATGCCTAATGTACAGGAAAGACTAATTTAACTCAGGAGAGTTACTGTTTAGTGTCTGCAGAGGCTGACAATCATTATGTTAGAGAATAAAAAAAATTCTCACCCTATTCACATCATCAGGATGTCCATTTTCTGCTTACAATATATTACACTGTAGTTCATTATTTTCAAATTACAGGAAGAAAGCTGCCAGTCCCCTGCTGTGTAGCTAATGAACTTACTAAAAAACCTTACAGTTCTGATCAGATAACATAAATAGCCTAAACAGCCAACTTGTTACTGAGTATGATTTGTTTATCTTTTGAGGGCAGTTCTTCTGAAGCTATAAGTTTAAGACATTAGAAATATTCCAAGATCCAGAATTGCTAGTTCTATAAAATTGAGGAGCTGCTTCTCCATTTTCATAGGTAACTGTCAGTAATTTCCACAGAAATTAAGTGCTTGGAAACTCTGGACACACGGACACAAATTCCCTGTTGGGGTAAGAAGCACCATTTGGGATTTTCTCTTCTCAAAGAGAAGAGAATGCTTAGAAATGTCATTCTGTACTAATTTAGTCCCTCTTAAAGAGACACCAATTTCAAAAAAGAGGGAACCATCTGAGAATGCCTAAATAGTACCTGATCCACCCAGGCAGATTTTCTATTATTTTCACTACATTTTCCCTTCATTTTTCTTCTCACATTCACCCCTGGGACTTTGGTTCTCTAACCTGAAAGGCCAGTGGTCAAAATTGAGTCATGTTTGTGAAAACTGTAAGTGATTTATGTCCTTGTGCAACAATACCCTGGGCAGGTTCCTTGTATGACACAAACCAGTGATGATTTAACTTCTGAGAACTACTCCTTTCATGAGTAAATTTTATGAAGAAACTTGCATTCAGCACTTCCTCAGAAGAGTGAGTTAGATAAAAATTAATTTTTTTTAAAAAGACAAACAACTTCTTTCTGATGTAAAACTTAGTGTCCCATAAGGAATTCAAATTTAATTAGAGTTATGATAGCATTCTGTCTGTGGGAATATATTTCAGTGCATATTTTAAGGTGCATAATAGGGTATAACTGAAGGAAAAAAAAATTTCTATTTAATTTAATTTGAGTGTGCATACCTTTCACTGCCAGTTTAGAGGAAGGATACGGGGCTCTTTGTATTCTTTTCAAAGGTGATGTTTCTTTCCTTTAGAGTTCAAATTCTTGATCCGAACTCTCAGTCTCTGAACTGTGTATTTTCCACACTTAAAGCGGTTCACAACATTTCTATTAAGATGGCAAACATAACTGGCAGATGCTATGTTGAGAAATGTCTCTAAGGACTGACATGCAGACTGCTTTCAGGAGCTACATCTACAGCAATAAATTAAACAAGCCATGGGGAAACCTCAAGCCCTGTCCCATGGCAGCCTGTTTTCTCATCCTTGGCATGCTCCTGAAACAGTTTTGTCCACCTTGCAGTCCTCCAGCCAATGCCCATGCATGGCTCAGGACATTGCCAAAGCACGGAACTCTTTCCAGGAGGCTCCATGGATGAGGCCAACTTACCTTTGGGGAGAGGAGGGAGTTCAGCTGTCTGGGTACAAGTTGTGTCTTGCCACTTGCTTTCCATACTAGAGAATGGGACTGATCTGGTTTGTCCGACTTAGACATGTCCAGGTAGAGCCAGTGACACTAGAGGCTGTAGCTGGGACAGAGCTCAGCCAATCTGAATTTTAACACATAACTCCATAGTCTCATAAAACACTGGAGAGGGGTACGTGTCTCCAAAGGACAATTCAAAGAACTTAGATTAAATGCTTGAGGGTAGACAACATGAGTATTGTGTCATCTCATCTATGTGAAGGGATGTGAGCTTTGATTGCACTGGAAATCTTGACAACGCAAAAACTATGGCAACATCCATTTTTAATGAATGGAAAGGCATTTCTCTATCCATGGTCACAAAGTTATTGACAAGGAGATATGTTCTGCTCACTGCCTACACACCCTAGAAGATTTATCACAGTGTGGATCATATCCCAAAGCACAGCACTAACAGGCTTTAAAACATCCTGATGTCTTATTAATAAGTTAATTGAATTCCACTGTAGCACTCTCAGTATTAATGCATCTATGCTTGTCATTGACTGACAGACAGAGATGAATATGGAGATATTTTAATAGCTTCTTACACGAATAGATGAACATCTATATCTACATTACCATAAAAGGAGAAAAATTATTTGGGGAGTGCAACTGAAATTAAGAGGAAGTTGATATGGTAACCATTGCAATCAAAGTTTGTTTTTCTTGACGTGAGAGGAAAAATGTGGTTTGACTTCATGAGGAATGGAATCATAAGCTACAATTTATGGTAGCAATTAGCCTTAAAATAATCTTACTGGGAGACTATATCACTGCCTTTGGCAGCTGAACATCTCAGAAAAGAGAAAGGAAGTCTGACTGGTAGAGAAATGTACTACTCTGGTGACAGCAGGCTTTCTCCATCCTGCTATTTTTGTGGTGGGTTTGTAGCTGCTTGTAGTAATTTTAAGCATCTAGTTGGATGTCCTCCCCTATACAAGCTGTGAGATATTCCTCTGGGATTTATGCTTTGAGTCCATAAAACTGTGACTGAGCCAAATGCAAGCTTTGATTGCTCTAGGAATGCAATGCAAAACACCAGAGCAAAACCAAGATGGCATGGCAGACAATCATAAAACTATCTCTTTCTTATGCTGGTGAGCAAGGGAGTAAGGGCCCCAGAGTGAAGTACAGCCCAAGCATGGGCACTGACTAGTGCCCCCTTGCCAAATAATAACAAATTATAATCCTTCCCTGCACCAAGAGAGTAAAAGAGCTTTCTCCAGGCAATTCCCCCGGTAACTGCAGAGAATAAATCAAGTTATCAATAACTTTATTGTCAAAGTGATTCACGATACTTGAGAAACCTTACCTGCCCAAAGCACCTCTACACGGTGTAATGCAGAAAGTAGATCAAGCTCCTGAGCCAGAAGCAGCATAGCCATGAGAAAACAAGGCACAGGATTCACTTAGCAGCAGATAATTTCCTACAGAGGTTTGTTAAAACTGCATGTAACCTCAGGATGACCCCATCTTCCTCCTGACTTCCTCATGTGGTGGATGCAGGTTTATAGCATGGGAAGTAAAGTCTGACTTTGCAAAACATTTTCATAGAGACTTTGGAGTCCATGCATAGAGGTAACAGCTCCCTGGAACTGAGCACTTCACTGGCTTTTCCCCCCTCATTATACGTGTTTCTCTACGAAGCTGATGAACAAATTGTGAGCCCTCCAGTGGCCAAAATTATGTATTTCCAACTGTGTGTATGGTTTGGGTCTGCTCTTCAGATGCTGCAGCCTCTCAGACAGGTTTTCCCCTGTGCACTATCGCCATGGCTATGATCTGGGATCAGAGCCAGCAGCCTGATATCCAGAGAATGCTATAAAAATATCGGAAGGACCTGATTAATCAGAAAGCACACGGAGACATCAACACCACTGGAGAGTGTAGCAAAAATTTCCATTGTATTTGCAGAGTATATAAGGAGCAGCCTCTGGGGCTGTGTTCCAGGATAAGAGAAAAGGACCCTCATGATAACAGCAGTGGGATAACAGAGAAGATCCTGGATGGAAGTCTCTATCTCAGCAAAGCTCTTCTGTGTTTTTTTCTCACCAAAGGCATTGATTATCCAGCATCCAAAATCTGCTCAACGGCTCACAGGAGCCACTTTGAAAGGCTTTATCCAGAAGTATTCCCATGGAAAGTGGACTTGCACAGAGGACTAGACGAGGGATGATAAATTAACAAGCAACCACATATGGTCACTCTGTGGGCTTTACAAGCCTGTTCCTCTGTGTCTTTCTCACGTCACAAATCCCTTTCCCCAGACTCTGTCCTGACACCCATTCTCTGAGAGAGAGGGCACATGAGAAAAAGATTTTTCTTGTACATTTTGTTTTTTTTTCTCCTGCCCTTCAAAGTTCTGGGTTTCTGTTTCCTGTGAAAAGGCACCATTATTCCAGTGCCAGGAGATACCAGGGACTGAGTGACAAAGGTGAGGTTTCACAAGTTAGAGGTCATACTTCATTGCTGTAGGGGTGGCATTTCGGTCAGTCTGTAGCTGTATAATTTAGAGAGAAGGGAGATTTGCAATGAATGCACCTACTAATCACAACACGTGGAGGGGGGCACAGCCTCTGGTGAGGAAGCTGCAGGGTTTAGTTGCAGTTGCACCTCTGCCATGCACTCAAAAGAATTTAGATGTAGGTGCATTAGAATAAAAACACAGGCTAATTATTATTATTAACGCTATTTCTCAGGGTTAATGGCTGTAAGGTAAAGACAAGACTGCAGAGGCTACAGGTTAGAAGACTGTCTTTTGATTCAGGGGTATTAACTTCCAATCCTTTTAAGGCTGCACTTTCATTAAAGTTTCCACAGTCTTAACTCGTTTTTTTCATCAGTGCAATTATGGAGTAATTCAGACTACTTTTCTAAAGCAGAAACCAATTATATCTGATTTAAAAATTCTGTGGTGCTTTTTTTTTTTGTAAGTGAAAACTGAGAAAAGAATAGGTAATATATCTAAAGACATAATACCTATTTTTTAAGCCTCATTACAAATCCAGCTATCCATTTAATATGTCATCTTACACTTAGACATAACTCAAGCTGACAGTATCTGTAGCACTACATCAAAGTATGTATGGAGTTGCAAACATAACTCTGGGTTCTACTGGGTGAGAACAGTGTAAAAGTTTTCCCTGCCATTTTTTTGTATTGAAGAGCTTGCATATTAAAATGTTTCCATGGTCAGGGAAAGAAACTTGAAGTCAGTGTTTGGGGCTTCTGTGGCTCCAACAATGATTTACCATGCCAGACTCTGACTCAGTTACCCTGCTTCTTCATGAAAAGTCCCAAGGATGTCAGCTCCAAGCATACTCCAGTGAACTCCAAAGATGAGGTCCACCAAGCTCAGCAAGGTACTTGCATTCCTCTGAACAAGGAAAAGAAAGATTCGAATGTTCAGAAATGCAGTTATTCCATTGTGTCTTCTTTCTATGACCATGCTAGAGATGGAACCATACATTTTTGGTGGTAGCAAGGATTTGCCTCCACTTAAGCCAAAGACCCCTTCCACTTGCATAGTGCCATTCACAGGAGTTTTAACACACCAAGTATGTCTACACTGCAGACTAAGTTCAGGGCTATCAACCTTCCACACCTGAATGATTAGGTTCAGGAGGCCTAGACCACTCCACCAGATTTGTCAACCCAAGGAAATGCTAGCTGAGCCTGTGCTGGTGTAGATATGCCCTGAGTCATGAACCAGGACCTCTCATGCCAGACTCTGTGCAAAAGTAGATTAAAGCACAGACTCTGTCTCAGGGAGCTTACAGTCAAAATAGAAGGCAGGGGAACAAATGGACCCAGATATTGCTGTGAAGCGTGCAAAGGAATGAAACTCAGCAAAAGGTTGAGTAAAAGAGCAGCATGCAATGTTCCCTCTTCTGATTTAAAATTCTTAATGGTCTTTGAGGATTTTCCAATGTATCATGTTACCAGATATAATAGACACCTAAAATACCAGTATAATACTAATGGTATTTTAAATGCAATTTATTTCCATTCAACTACTCAAGCTACTCTGAACAGTTTTGATTGAGCTTGAGCTCCCGAGGTGTGTCTGTAAAAGGAGGAACACTGAGCATGGAAATTACGCTTTTGCGAAGGACTTCCCAAAATCTGCAGAGAGTTCTGATATCTCTGGCATTGCCTTTTGCATCACTAGGAATGTTTTGTTCAGATCAAAACATTTCATTTTTTTCACATTTCTAAACTATATTATAAAATATGTTCAAGTGGTTACAAATATATAGTATAGCATATTATTAATCTAAAATATTATTATAAAATTATATATAGTAAAATGCAGAAGTAAAAAATTAAAACTAAAAGTGATTCCTAAACAAAAACACAGCAAGTTTTGCTGAAAGAGTGAAAGGAGATAATTTGACACTATGAGATTTTTTTAAAACTTTTTTCTCAAAATAATATTCCTCTGAAATCAACCCTATGTTATGAACCCTTTTGCCTCTAATTAAACTGAATACATTGACAGAAAAATGGTTCAATCAGTTTCTCTTTCCAATTAGTTCTACTTTCTAGCTCTGTTCTCAGAGCTGCTAGTCAGATAGTGGTGATAAAACGGTGGAAATTTGTACTTTCCATGGGGTCTGGAAACGTACACAGAGCCAATCCAGCGAGCAGCCACACCACAGGCACAGGTGAAGCAACAGGTACCCGCTGTGACTGGGCAGTTTGCAAGGAAAGACAGCGATGAGGGAGGTGCACGTGAAAGGGAGGAAGGCTTTGCACCTTTCTCATTTCAGCCTTTGCCATGAAAGGTACCGGCTCACAAGGTTTGGCATTCCACTCGCTCTCTTGGGCATTATATCTGGGGTTTTTTTTCAATTTTTCCTGAGCTGTTCTTACTGTGAATATAATATTTTATTTAAATTGTTCTATTGCAAAGCATGGTCCCAATGAGTGATAATGAACCTTTGGCATCTGAGGACAGACAAAAAGGCGGGACTGTGTTCTTACTGAAGCACAAAATGTTTGAGATTAAAAACTGTGTAATTTTCATTTATTGACTGTTTAAATTAAGAAACAAAAAATCAGAACGTGGTGTTTCACTGTAACTTACAACCCCTTTAAATCTAGGGAGGAGCTATCCAGAATGCAGACTGTCTGCAGGCTCTGCAACCTTCTCCAGCTGCTTACAATAAGCAAGAGCTATCGTAGCCCACAGCAGAGACTGGAAGATAGCTTCAGTGTTTGTTCAATGGCCCAGGCTACACTGTACCATCATGGTGGCGGTGGGCCTGCCATGATAACCCATGTCAGCAAGGACTGGACAAGTGAGTTTCGAGATCCTGTCCTCTAACAATGCTAAAGAAAAGAAGAAAAGCAATGAAGGACTAAAGTCTTTCTAATAATTTAAAAAACAAACAAACAAAACCCCACAAATCCTAAATATCTAAAGGAAGTGATTCACAGTTCAAGAGATATTCCTCTTTGCCTTGAGCCAATCTTCATAATGTTTAGGCATCTCTGCTGGTTCAGTGAATCCTAAAGCAAAATTTCTGAACAGCCCTGATCTTTGTCAACACAGTCATCCTTTCTAAGAAACTATTTCTTTTATCACTGCATTCCAACCAAATTCTACCATGGGCAGTTTTATTCATTTATCTAAATTTTGCAAGGATCTACTTTGTTACTTAGTTTTTTGCCCATTATTCCTGTCTTATTTCCAAAGCAATTCCACTTCAACAATCTCAGGTTGGTCCCAGAATTTTTGTACAGGGGTGTAACAGTCCAATACCCTCTGATCAAGTTCTTGTAAATATTCCACATGTGGAGAGGGTAAGGTTTAATACCAAATTTACCTATTTAAAGATGAGATTTCTGATTTGACAGTGATAAAAATATATTTTGCATAACACAATACAAATGTAAGTACACTTCTCTTGAATGGCTGAACAACCCCAATTCTCTCAGCCTTTACTCATAAGAGAGGTACTCCAGCCCTCTGATCATCTTTGTGGCCTCCTCTGGACTCTTTCCAACAACTCCATGTCTTTCCTGTACTGAGGACCCCAGAGCTGGATGCAGTACCCCAGGTGGGGTCTCACCAGAGCAGAGTAGAGAGGGAGAATCACCTCCCTTGTCCTGCTGGCCATATTTCTTCTGATGCAGCCCAGGACACGGTTGGCTTTCTGGGCTGCAAGTGGACATTGCCAGGTCATGTCCAGCTTTTCATCCACCAACAGCCCCAAGTCCTTCTCCTCAGGGCTTCTCTCAATCCCTTCACTGCCCAGCCTGTATTGATACTTAGGATTGCCCCAACTCACGTGCAGGACCTTGCTCTTCGACTTGTTGAACCTCATGAGGTTAACATGGGCCCACTTCTTGAGCTTGTCCAGCTCCCTCTGGATGGCATCCCATCCCTCAAGCATGTCAACTGCACCACACAACTTGGTGTCATCTGAAAACTTGCTGAGTGTGCACTCGATCCCACTTTCTATGTCATTGATGAAGATATTCAACAGTACTGGTCCCAGTACGGACCCCTGAGGGACACCATTCATCACATTGTCATCATGACACTGAGTATCCCCAGTCACTGGGAAGGAATATGTGGCTTGAAGCTGGCTCAAGCCTGTTGCTCTCTTTGAAATTCTTTTGTTTAGTTTTTATACTCTATGGTGGGCTGAGCCACCTATTCACTCTCCCTATGCTGGGCTAATTCAGGGAGACATTCACACTCCTCTAATGAACTCAGGGAGAAATACACCACCAGTTGATCCACTCAACTGTTGGTAGATGTTTATCTAAACTAACAACCACCCTCTGGTCCTCTTTTTGTGTTGAGATAAAAATCAGTTTCTTTGCAACAGTTGTGGTCAGTCACAACCTGCATTATTCCCTGGACTTCACAGGCACATCACCATCTCCTCTGAGCCTTATTCCAACTTAGGGATTTTTTTGGTCAGTCACAAATGTCAGCATAGACATGTTTAAAAGTACAACCCCTTTTTGGGAAGCCAGTAGGGAGCAACATACTTCACACTCTGAAGACACTGAAAAGGTTTTACCTTCATGAGTTGTGCTGGTGAACAGAACCAAAAAAAAACGAAAAAAAAATATCAAAGGAGGAAAGAGATTATGGAAGAACCCTTAATGTATTTAATATGGAATTATATTAAATCCAAACAGAATTATTTCATTATTACCAGCTTTTATTGGAATATTCTCTTGGTAACTGACTGATTTTAATGCAACTGCATATTAGATTTCAGGCTAGAAAGGAAATGCAGATTCTGTTGAATATATATATTCACCAATAATTTCTACCTAGTGAAGAAAAGGAAAAAAAGTGGATATAATTAAAATAGAATGTAATGAGTTTTGTAACTTCAGTGACTTTTGAAAGAATATGAAACATTTAATGTGCCTAGAGGGACTGAATGAGAAATGACTTTGTGTTACGCTATCTCATAGCCCTTGAAGATTTAAGCCAAACACTAGCTGTCAATCATTTTCCACATGGTGCTCTGAAAGGTCAGCTGCAAGTACCACGCTTTCCTCCTGACCCGTCTCGATACTCAAAGGTGGGAGCAGCACTACAGCTTGCACTGCTACTTAAAGTAGCATTTTCATTGAAGGAAAAGGAGATGAAAGAGTGATTGGGACAACTGTCCTGAACAGATTAGAATAAGCGTGTGTTCCTTTGCCTTGTATCTGCCCCACTTAATTCTAATTAGATGATTTCTGTCTTGCCAGCTCCTCCTTAAAATAACTTCAGAGTCCTGTTATATTTTTCTTTCACTCTACCTTCTCCAAGCTTTATTTCTTATTGGGTGTTTAAACGTTTGGGTTTTTTTCTTCTCCAGATTAAAGGAGCACAGTGTGATAAAAACTACCCAGGAAGACAAAAAGGGATGTATTTCCAACAAGGTTTCTCAAGCCATTGCTATGTAGTACTCTTTTCCCAGCTATAAGTAAGGGCAAGCAGATACTAGGAGCTTCAGCTATTCAGCAAGGACACAGGACACTCACCAAGACATATGCCACTGCAGGTATGGTGAATGTTACCATCCAGAGGTACCTTGTATTTCATAGCAGATTATTGCCAATTTAAAGGTGGTTACTGTATTATCCTCCAGAGGAGAATATGAGCGTCACAGACCCAGAAGAAGACAAGGACCCATGTGGCATGGCAACTATGCAGAGCGACAAACAGTCCCATGACTTGCAAGTGTGCGGGGCTTCAGTGAATTTGGGAGCATCTTTGCAATGCCTCAGCTGGTATATGTAAGGCCAGTAGCTGACCCTCTGACTGAATGGTACAGTGAGAAACCTCTGGTCTTATTTTATTCTCCATGAGACCAGTTTGACTTGACTAATCCTTGTGATTTTAGATAGAACTGGTTGGATACAAAGGACACACTAACTTTTTTGAAAAAAAGCCGTAAAATGAACAGCATTTAATCAGAAACTTGTCTGAGTATACTGATGTGGCTTTAAGTGAAAGAAAATGAATTTAAAATTCCAGTTATCATCCCCTTCCATCTCTTCCCACTACAAAAAGAAAAGTTTAGAAAGAAAAAAACCCCAACTTTTTAAAGGATCTGCTTAAGACGCTTAGGCTTAGAACCTTCTCTGTGTTTTACACAGAGAAAGCAAAAGAGAGATTGAAATTATTGCAAAGAAAAGAATAAAGAAAAGCAACAAGGCTTTTCCCCCCACACCCCATCAAACACAGGGAAAAGGGAGACAGGTGCCTATCTACTCTATTAGTACACATTGCAACACGGCTAAATACAGGAGGGCTGCTGGCAAGATGGCATCTAGGCAAATTGCCCAACAGATGGTACAACCTATTAGGGAAGAAACTTTCTGAAGGATAACAAACTACAGCAGGAAATTCAGACCTTTTTATATTTCAAGGCAGGCGCTCTGCAGGGAGGTGGAACCCTCTGGAATATGTGAGTCCAATTTTACTTCTCAAATGTACCACAAATTATAAGAAGTGCTAACCTCTGTGCTCCAGAGGTGCTAAGGGCTCTCCAAGATACGGTGCTCAGGGTTTTAGGGATATTAGAGGTAAACTAGATATAAGATACACCTGTGATACAGATGATTAGCAATAAGACTTCTGAGGATTTGTTGCTCTTGTGTTTCTGTTGTTTTCTTCAGAAGGGACAAATTTGCTTCCCTTTCTCATGAAAAGAAAAAAAAAAAAAGAAAAAATACAAGAGAAATTTAAATTCTGGATAGGATTGTCAGATGTAAACACTGTTAGCCAGAGAAATTCCACTGAGATTAATAAAACTCTGTTGCTTTCTGCCAGCTGAAACCCCTTTCCACTCAAAATGGAATAAGAAAGAAAGAAAGAAAGAAAGAAAGAAAGAAAGAAAGAAAGAAAGAAAGAAAGAAAGAAAGAAAGAAAGAAAGAAAGTTTGCTTATGCAGTATTGTTTTTCTCCTCATAAAACTATCTATATGATCCTTAAAAGAGCTACCAGAATGTTGTCTAAGTAGCCTCATTCATTTGATACAGCGTCTATAGGTACAAAACAGTCTTCGTTGTAGTCTCCTCCCTTTTTCTCTCCTCTAACCATTACATACAAGGCATAGCTGAGAGTTTGAATTCATTGGGCCAAAAAAAGCATCACTTCTTTGTCAAAATGAATATTTACACTGTAAAATGAGTGAAAGAATCTGTCAGCCCTGAGTACACTAGTACTGTAGCCAGCCAAACCTAACAATGCACCGACAAAAAGCACCAAATACAAGAAATAAGCTCAAGTCACAATACAATATTACAATATAAGAAATAGCAGTCTGGCACAAATTTTTTTTATTGATGTTGGCAAAGAGTTCTTTAAGTATGTGCACTGGTTCATCCAAATGAAAAACAAAAATGCAGTGCATGAGAAATCATAGTTGTTTCGTTTATTCTCTGGTTATGTACCCAGAAAGCCAAAGATTGCTCTGTTATTGATTCAGTCTACTCTCGAATCTTTTCCTTAGGAAAACAGTCACTCCCCTAACTATTCTCACCGAAGCAAATTCTGTTCCGAGCAATGTCTAAGTAGGATAAAGCAGAAGAAAGTACTAAAAGTCTGTGTATACCAGTTTTGTTCCACTGACTTCAGTGCTGCCTCTTATGAGCTTGACCTATGATTTGTATGTGTTTAATTTAACATGTGATATATATATATATAAATCGTGCAAACTCTGATTTTATATGTGTTTATATAATATGGGTGTAATGAATATCTGCCAGCAAACTTGTATTAACCACCATGAATGGCTCTGACTCTCCTCTCACTCACTGAAGTTTACAGCAGTTTCTCCACTGGGCTTGGTGCTCATCTAAGGTACCTCATCTGAGAGCTATTAAAGTATCACCAGATGAAATTCTAGCCCTTTGCTTTCAGTGAGCATTAGCCGAATTTCCATGAGCAGAGGTGAGGACATGAAGGACAAAATCCTCAAATTGCTACACCCAAACTGAAACCTTGTTCCCCCAGTTCCTTTGCTATCTTAGGCAATAAAGGTGTTTTGTCCCTTGTCTGAGATGCATCTGGATTTCTCCTAGGAGCAAGAAGTATTTGGTCCTGCAGGCAAATTCAAGGAGCAGTTTATATACGCATATATATTCTGCTTTACCAGTCAGGGCATCAGAAAGAGGCTGAGAAACAACAATTTATGTTGGGTTTTCCCGACCACTTAAATGTGAACATTTCCTTCTAAAATATCAGAATGTATGTTGTACAGCCTAGCAAATATCACATTCTTAATCCAAAGCCCATTGAAATATATGGAAAAACTTCCACTAAACTCAGCAAGTTGTGGATCTGTCATTCTATCCAAACTAAAAAGAAACAACTTGGCAATCATGCTTAGATATGATTTGCTGTAAAAAATTTGAGTCTCTGGCCTTGCAGTACATGGATTCAAGGATACAGTTATCACCTCATTTGACTGAGGTGATAGCTTGAGGTTATCATTAGAATATCTAAAACAAGCCTCTTTTTAACACTGCAATTAAGTTGGTCATTCAGGCCACATTTAACTTGTGGGAAGATATGTTCTGCCATGCCATCTCCATCCCAGGGATTGCACCACCCTTCTCTACCTGCTCCTGTATCTGGGTTTCCAGTTTCCAAGCCCCAGCTGCAGAGGGAATGGAAGACAACTGCATTTAGGAGCAAGATTAGCAGAGGAAATAAGATTTGCTGTCTCTGGTCACATTCAGTGATTCTTTTGGTGTAGGTAAACCTTTCAAGGAACCATGTCCCATGCAGGTTGCACCACCTGACGTGGGTTTTTATTAACGCTTATCTGCAGGATGTCAGAGTTCAGCAACTTTCCTGCCCTTGTCCCAATGCAGTAAAAGTAACGTATGAGACCACCAGAGAAGAGTTCACTGTAAATTCAGACAGTAAAGAATGACAGCATTAATGCTTGCTTGAGCAAAGCACAGATTCTGCTTCCACTCCTTCGTTCTGCTTGCAGCCTCTCAGAGCAATGCATTGGCTATCCGAGTTTCACCAGACAAATGCCACAGCTCCTCTCTGCCCATTCTGCAAAGCTCAGAGAGGAATTTATGTATGTCATGCAACCTATTCACTAGTTTAGAGAGAAAAGCAAATAACAATGCCCATAAATAAAGAACAAAATCAATGACCAATTAAAAAAAAAAAAAAAGCAAGAACGAAGCCTGTGGAAATAAGAAAGAGACGGGATCACTGCTAGTGAGAGCAGTTTGTGAGACATCCAAAGAGAAGTTAATACAGGATTGTGGTTGATATTTCATGTCAGTTCTGACAGTAACAACAATTGTTGCTATACATGTTGACAGCTGAAGATGAGTGGCTAAAAAGGAGACATTTTCTAGACACAGTTGAGAAAGCACTGTTACTTGAGTCAGTTGAGGCAAGTGACTAGGACTTAATTCAGTAATTTCAAATATGAGCTATATTAAGCATTCAACAAATTGATTCCCATTTTTTTCTTCCTAACACCTAATATTCAAAGATAATCTTTGCAAGCCATCTGGCCAAGTCATAATCCACTTTTGTTTGATTTGACAGATCGATGAGTGAACATTACACAACAAGAGGTATACAAACTAATGAACATGCTCAAAGGCATGTTTTTTAATTTACTTGGAACAAAGCACAAACATTTATAAGCCAGTCTGAAGTAATTTACTCCCACGGACCTCTATATCTACAAGTTGGTAAACACCTTTATTATTATTCCTGATTTGTTTTACACTAGCATTCAAACGCATGAAAGACAAATCCAGACGCTCACAGGAAGATGCAGTATCTGCTCCCAAATTTTAGTCAGATCCATTCTTTCATTCACGCTCTTCAGAACTTTTTTATCCAATTATTCTCCTGTTTCTAGACAGCTTCTGTGGCCAAAGTACTATTTGTAAAGCACATTGATTATGTATAGAGAGTGGACATCAGCCTTGAGACATAAAACCAAGGTTCTACCATTTATGGTCATTAAAGACATGTGGCAGGTTCTTTAACACCACATAAACCCAAGGCCTTGCCATGTGCTGTCAGTAGAAAAGCACAGCTTGGCTGCAGCTGGCAACTCATTAATTTTTGAGCTGAATAATTGGATTCTGCTTCCATACGATGCACCATCCTTCTAGATACATTCCCCTTCATCCATTGTTCTCTTCGGTGACAATGCTGCCAAGTATTATAGGAGCAGGTTGCCTGATTGCAGTCGTTCACTCTGTTAGACTTTATGGGATCAATTTTGAAGTTTGGGGTAGAGAGAAGTTTAAACAGTGCTGACACTGTGTGTAGTCTTCTAAGTTCAGCCACGAAAACAAATGTGATGCCTCTGAAGACACCACTGCTTAATGATTTTCTCTTACATCACGTGGCTCTGCTGATTAAGACCATGTTTTACTTCATGAGTTTCCGGTTCATTGCATATGGCACACCTCAATGTAATGCACAAGATGATTCAAATGGTCTCTCTGCCATGACTGTGTCCAAACTTGTGTGTTTGACACACTGTAACTCACCTCTGGCCCACAAACGTACTTTTTTCTGCAGAAACATGGGAGTGAGATGATGGTTAAGGTAGATCTGAGTTTCAGCCTCACAGGAAGTCAGAAAGCAGATGGTGCATGTGCCTTGACCCAGGAAGTGGCAAGCTCTCCACCCTCTGATGGCAAAGGTACAGCCCTTGCACTCAAAGGCGGCAATGGCTTCTTCCATCTCTCACTCCCAGGGACTATGGTAGGGGATCCCCACCCACTTAATCACCTGTGTTTGCCTACTGAGACTTCCAGGAAGGAGCAAAATATTTTGGGATGCTGCGTCCTCTGTTTGCAGCAGGTGATCTGCATCTCATTCTCCACACTGTTTCAACAGCTGGGCAATGGGGTGTTTTCCAGGGCTTGGGTGCAATGTAGTTCTGGGCAACAGAGTCACTAAAAGATTAATTCAGCTGAAGCCGTTGCAATGTTTGTTAAAGGAAGCAACCCAAGAGATCAGTGAGTATGGCATTTTACAACCACTGCAGAGGGCACGTGGACAACCTTTAGGAAAGAGATGTGTGGGTGATCTGCTCCAATTTCTCCCAGAGCTCTGAAAATCACTTCTGCTGTTAATGTCAAATAACCCAAATATGGAGAAAAAAATAGCTCAGATTGTGCTAGAGACATTTACAAGAAGTTTATTTGTGGGTGAGTTTGTTATGACAGGTATCTATTTTTTGCTTATACCCAGAGGAAAAAGAGATGAGTGAATTTTTAAGTCTACAGAAATGAAGAAACACGTCATATTAAGAAAATACTTCTCAAATTCTGTCAAAAATATTTTTTCTCATAACCACATTGTTAAAGAACCATTGCTTTACACGCATGAGGTGGCAGAGTTCCAGTGGCTCTAGAAGTTTAATAAAGTTTGTAATGGAGAGAGATGTGCATATACACCCACAAGACTAGTTTTATATTGAAAGATTGCTGGAACAGAGGTGTCAGGATAATAATATGTCCACACAGACATGTATGCCGGCACAGACATATATACATGTCTCAGACTGGTTCCACTAAACCAGTCCAGCCCTTCCTGTGCCAGATTAGCCCTTTCTGTATTACAGAGAGATTTGGGGTGATTCAGTCTGGAAGGAGTCCAGAGGAAATGGACATGTGAAGAAAACTACAGCAAAAATACAAGAATTATTTAACAATGCAAAGAGTTTGAAATAGCTTCTTAATATTAACTTTGGAACTGCTACCAAGGTAGGTTTTAATGCAAAGGTGAGACATGAAATATTATTGCTATAAAACATATGAATTTTAAATAGGGTGGAAAATTAACAGCTCGTTTAATGTATAATAATATTAAAAGAAATGGTTACTCGTCTCCTCTGGGAGTGTATCATTGACCAAAGTTATTGCCTTGTAGAGACAACGCAGCCTAGTATAAAAGATCTGTCCTCTCTGCCTGGTGTTTTATGGTGGGAGAACAGCCACGCAGGGAATTCCAACAGGGAATCACTTGACCTAGGCACACAGAAAGATGTTTCCTTAAAAACTTCTGAAAGGAAGGAGCAGATAAACTGCCCATATTATAATTGTACCCACCATTCAGCATGAATGACTGACCCTATCCTATAACCTGGATATGTAAAGATCTACAGGAGAGTTAAATAACTGTTATAACACTGAGGGTGGGTTGAGCCTTGTAGGAAATAAAAGCAAACTTATAAAATTACATTTAATCATTATCAGCTCTTCTTTAGTGCATGAAAAAATGCTCCTGGGTTACATCTAGTCAGGAAATCACATCATCATGTTATTCACAGGAGTCTGAAAACATGAATAACTCTCGTCAGTGATCCTAATTATTCCTACAGGAACTAAAGGTCAGTTACTAAGTAGAAAGTGTTGATAAAAGAAGCATTAGTTTCTGGCAGAACACACTTTACTAGCATTCAGCAGATAATGGGCAACTACTTACACTCCACTGAAATGCTTTGGTATTATCAAAATCTTTTTCTTAAGATTAATAATGGGAATTTTTTGTTTCTATGGTGGGTTTAATCCTGACACTTCTCAGTGTGTTTTACATATTCTTCTACTGAATTCAGAAATTATAGATCTGGTCCAATGACCTCTGAGGGATATTTTTGTGGTGGTCACGAAATTAGTCTTTATTGCAGGAGTTAATAAATAAACCAGTGGCATATCTGTATCTCTGCAGAGGAATGCAAAACTCTTCTTAAAGGCTCTTACAGCAACATTATGCACTAGCAGAGGATACGACGTTAAAAAATTGTCTTGCATTGAGGTTATCAGTGGTATACATTTAAAGTAGGCAAAATATTACTAGAGCAGCTGGAATGTACCCCTGGCAACTGTCTTTGTATGGAATGGACCAAAGGACTTTTCCAGTCACAAAGAGCTGTTGTCCTCCATGAGGAAACACCACAGCCTTCTGAATACCATGTCAAGGCTTCAGCTTGTATTAACTTGGGTTTTGGGATCGGTTCTTATCACAGTTAAGTAAGCAAATATCATTTACTCCTTGGCTGTTTCTCATAAGCAGATTTAGTGGTCAAGGCACTGAAATCCATAGCTGTTCTGCAATGCTGTTTGTGAAATCAAGCCTGAGGTAATTTCATTGCGGTTTTTGCCGCATGCAAATAGTTAAGCTGGCTGTTGAACAGAAAACAGAGACAATTTTTGTAGTACATTACATGGAACATTCAGAATTTATTTATTTATTTATTTATCTATTTATTTATTTATTTATCAGAAATAGGTGATCCTTCTAAAATCTTCTGCATATCTGAAGCTTATGGAACAGATTGCAAGAAACATTTAGGAGCCTCAGGCAAAATGTAGACACATTCAGGAGAAAATTGAGGAAAATTCCAACTATACTGCTGAGGCACCTCAGAAGTGAAAAATTTTGTAGGCTCAAAAAGTCAAATCCTTAGGCATCCCTAAAAGTTTGCTATGTTTCATGAACTGACCACCTGGGCACTTCAGGCCATCTGGAACCCTGAAATCAGAACTCTTTGATTCTAAGTCCCTTCGACAGTTAAATAAATTGGTTGTGATCATAGCATAGGCAATCTTTTGGGCTGTTTTCAAGTAATTTTAAAATGCTGGTGAAACTACTGGTCTCAGAAATGAGACCATTCAGTATGAACAATTTTAGAAATATCAATCTCATCATCAATGAGAAAACCGCAGTCACTGAGGTATGGGATTTCTAAATATCTTCATCTCGCTAGAGTTCTTCCTACAGCAGCAATGAAAGATTTGGGAATCCGTCAAGCTAGACACAACAGGTATCTGATCCTCTAATCTAGTTGTTGAGTTGCTCAGCTGGGAAAGTCGTCATCCTGCTCCCTTACCTAACTTTACTCCACATCAATATTGCAAGCAAGGTGAGTATGTGGCGATTGGGAACTGTGGAAATCAAGATCTCATAAGGGAAAGCAGCTGGTTTATGCAAACTATGAGAAGGGTACACGAGTATTAAGTTCTTCCCAAATCCACATTTTCCTGCTCCTGTTTTTATAGAAATTAACATTCTTCTTTTAATTTAGGATCTCTTCTGAGTCATACCTCTCCCAGGGTCTTCCAGTAAAAACAGTCAGCTAGAGCACTGCTGACCAGGTTTTGCCACAGCTGCCAAGACAAGTACTCCGAAGCCACTAATGCTGTCCAGTTCAGCTCAACAGAATAATCATACCATTGCTAGGTACCCATCATGTTAAAACAGATTATTTTTATTAAAATTGATATATGAGTCATTAAAAAATCTATTTTTAGATCTTTTTCTTCCATAGCTAGTATCAAGACAACAGTCACCCTGTGCTACACTTAAATACCACAAAATTCACTTGTACTTTGGAGAGTCATGTAATATTCATGGGCATATGTGCATGCATAGGAACCTCTCAGAGAATACAACATCTGAAGAGCAGCCAAAAACACCGAGAGGCCCCCATGGATGAACAAGGAGCTCCTGCGCAAGTCAAACACAAAAAGAAAGCCTACACAAGGTGGAAGGGGGGACAGGTGGCCTGGGACGAGTACAGAGAAATTGTCTGAGAGGCCAGGCATCAGGTTAGGGAAGCCAAAGCCCTGGTAGAATTAAATTTAGCCAGGGAAGTTAAGGACAACAAGAAAAGCTTCTATAGGTATATTAGAGATAAAAGGAGGACGAGGGAAAATGTGGGCCCCCTCCAGAATGAAACAGGCAACCTGGTTACCCAGGATATAGAGAAGGGTGAGGTACTCAATGACTTCGTTGCCTCGGTCTTCCCTGGCAATTG
>VXBL01000630.1:3312-94483 GCA_013400195.1 Aramus guarauna
TGTTCAGCCTGGAGAAGAGGAGACTCCAGGGAGATCTAATTATGGCCTTCCAGTACCTGAAGGGGACCTACAGGACAGATGGAAAGCAACTGTTTAGCAAGGACTGTAGTGATAGCAGAAGGGGTAATGGGTTTAAACTGAAGGAAGGTAGATTTAGATTAGATGTTAGAAAGAAATTCTTCACTGTTAGAGTGGTGAGGCACTGGAACAGGTTGCCCAGAGAGGTTGTGGAGGCTCCATCCCTGGAAGTGTTCAAGGCCAGGTTGGATGGGGCTTTGGGCAACCTGGTCTAGTGGAGGGTGTCCCTGCCCATGGCAGGGGATTTGGAACTAGATGATCTTTGAGGTCCTTTCCAACCCAAACCATTCTATGATTCTATGATAAGTTATTGCATAGACTTATGTACATCTAAGTTGTGTAGCATTCAACCTTACCATCACTATTATTAAACTCTAGACTATCAAAACACTCTCTAACATACAGGGCTACCCCATCGCCTTTTCTTCTTTGCCTATCTCTTCTGATGAGTTTATAGTATTTACAAATGCTACAGTTTATAGTAATCTATAGTAATTTATAGTTTTAGTTTATCTTTATAGTTTATAACTATTTATAAATTTAACAGCAGATGCTCTCTTTATTGATGACAACTGAAATATGATATGTATTTT
This sequence comes from Aramus guarauna, assembly GCA_013400195.1. Classification (NCBI taxonomy): domain Eukaryota; kingdom Metazoa; phylum Chordata; class Aves; order Gruiformes; family Aramidae; genus Aramus; species Aramus guarauna. The sequence goes on from VXBL01000630.1 coordinate 3,984, forward strand.
AGAAGCATGGTCCACAGAGCTAATATTGCATTTTATAACATACTTAGCTGGTCCAAAAAAAAATGCTGGATAAAGTGGTCAGTTTCAAGCTAACGTCAAACATTTTCTGACTGCCACAAGATGTTGCTTGAATGCTTCAGAAGCTGTTATATATCCTAACTCTTTAAAATTACCATGTATGTAAATGTATGACTAGTATACACGTGCATACATACTCTTGTGACTCCAGAAGTTGTTCATTGAGACAGATCTAGCTTAGCACAGTGCCAGTCTAACCAGTCTGCCAGTAGTATTTATGGTCAGATTTTCTGTGACAAGCAACACAGCAAAAATATTCAAAACATTTTTCTTACCTTTACTACTCTCAGCTTCCAAAAATATTTTGTAAGAGAGCATTTACACATTGATAATCAACATGTGTTTTCTTATTTATCCTAGAATTTATTTTCTTTTAAATCACAAAACCTATAGATGCAATTGCTGAATTATAACCCAAAGGTTATAATCAGTTTCGGCCCCTCAGGAATCAGACAAAGTCCTACCAGACTAAGACAGCCGGGTATGTACTGTCTTGGTAGCACGCAGTAACTAATAACTGCTTCCTTAGCAGTGACATAAATATCTCATCCAAACTGCCCTCCTGTGAATCTGTCTACTACCAGTCTCCTCATACAATCATTCTTCACAAATCCACCATGGGAGACTGTCTCTGCTTATCACGTTGTTACAAGCACTTTTCTGGTAAGAGGGATTTTATGTCCTGTGTCTCAGCCTTTCTGTTCTCTTCTCTGATTACACTGAGAGATATGGAAATTTGTGTTGACTGGATGCTGGTTAACTCAGGTCCCAGAGGTGGGACAGTATGTTCATGCCTTGCATTATAACCCACAGCCACCCTAATCATGATATAGCAGAATTCAGTTTATTGCACTGCAGTTAGATTTTACTTCATTACAAAATAATGGATGTACATTCTCAAAAAATAATTTAGCAGCAGAGTTAAACCAGGGCGTGACGTAGTAAAACTGCAGCTCCATAATATCATAATGAATAACACTGAAAATATGTAATTTTTGAAGTAATTTGTTTGCTTTGTGATGGCTCTGTTGGTTTAAGAAAACTCAAGGTGTAGAGTCTTTCTTCCATTTCTGTAAGGAGTTACAACATCATATTTTATTACTTTCTGATGCATGAAAAGCTTGGTCCAAATGTGTGATTTCTTCTTCCATAGTGAATTCCTGACACTTTTTTTTAGGGCTTGCTAAAAGTGAGCTTCATCACTCCAGAAGTACAAGTAGTTCTAACCAGGGATTATAAATCTGCCGCAGCAAACAAAGAAATTTCACTTCAAATTGTTTGCAATATTTACTTCCTAATTTACTGCTAACAATCATTAATTATTAAGAAGCAAAAATAATTTCCCCTGCTTTGTAGCAACATCTAAAGTAAGACTATATTATTGTTTTCCCATAATTTTTCAATATTACACTTAAACCCAAGAAAGTTATCAAATGTATATTATGAGCAGGTAAATGGTTTCATATGATTTTTTACAGTAAACTATGAATATGAGGAATGATAAAAGATTTCAGGAACTGCAGGCACTATTATTTTGTGTCTTTGCATTCTTTTCAATATCAATTCTAATCTCAATTTTCTAGTGTACTTTTCACTTTGACAAAACAATATGAAGTACTTTAACAGTTAAAAAAACCCCAAGAAAACACAGCCAGCTTTTCATACAAATACTTCAGAGAACATTAGGATTTTTTTATTTTTTTTTTAATACACAAATTTCTTTCACTGCTGTTATTTTCTAGGTCTAATCATAGCAATGATCAGTAGTAAACATTGCACTCAGTTCTGGTATACAAACTGCAGTTTTCACAAAAATGAGTTGACAATATTGTACTTAATTAATATATTCTGGTCAATCTGAAATACACTGAAATTTCTTAGTTATCTTGTCTCCTGCACCACACATACAGAGGAAGAAAAAGTTAACTGGTTCTTTCTGTACACCAATTCTGTTGGCTCAAAGCATGAACCTGAAGCCTTCACTTACTAATCTTTAATAATACTGTCACATCCAACACCTACTCAGAACTTCTAATTTCAAGGAGAAGATTGCTGGAATAAAAATATCATGAACACAGGTTGTTCCCACCAGTTGCAAGCTCTTTGCTTGATAAGGATTCTTCTTATCATTATTATTTGGCAGCTACTGCATCAGATATAAAGTCATCATAATTTTTAACACCTAATTAAGCACTGTTTAATCAGGTGGTATTAGTCATAGTGGTCCCTGCTAAAAATAAAAAGGGAGTGAGAGATTTATGATAATAGCATACCAATTAAGCCTCAGCTACTGCTATTCTCTATCACTCACTGGACTAAGTCAGCAGAAATCCCTGGGAGACATCCCTGTAAAGCAGATAGTCTAATTAGGTGGAATATGGTATATATTGTATTATATGATAATGAGATTAAATACTGGCTCTCCGCATGCTAGCTTTTCTGATGAATAGTGATTCACTGAGGTCATGGCAGGACCAGTCACTCTTTCTCTCTCATTGTAATGAGAAGCAGTACAGATGTTTTCCTACCATGTAGTTTCTGACATTTTCCCCTAATAATAGCCATAACCTCATGATGCATGAATGACATGGAAGCTGTGTCTGACAGATTTGCCAGAAGTTAAACAAAGTATAAATAAAAATGTGGTGAAGAGTAATAAAAAAAATTAAAAACTATCAAAAAATGCAAGCCATACAGAGAATGATAAGGAGCCATGAAACCACAGACCAGAATTTGCTTTTGAACAACTAGAGAGAAGGCTGGTATGAAAGAAAAAATTGCTTGAAGAAACACCAGGAATTTTGAATCAAAGACAAATTATGTACCATACAAAGACATTTATAAAAATAACGAAAGTATTTTAAAGCTGTGAAGGACACATGTAGGCCAAGTGACTGGTGTTAAGGGTGCATGAATCTGAAGAAAAAAAAATTAGTTTTCTACAATAAATTGTTTATGCAACAATAAATGTATTACAAATAAGAATTTTCCCCTGAAAGTAAAGATGTGATAAATTACAAAAGCATTGTTGTATATCCTTAGCAATGCCTTATGGCAAAAATACCTTATGGGACACTGTCATAAACCTCTGGAATATGACAGCAAATTCAAGGTATCAGTTCATATTTTATTTCTAAAAGAAGAGAAAGCGAATCCTAACAGCAAACAGTTCACACACAGAGCATCTTCCAGAGATGAGAACAGGGACATAAGATACTTGATCCACATCCACAACTGGCATGGAATGCTCTGGCAAAATTATGCATTAAGACTTTTTTTTCCCCCACATGACTTGACATTTTTCTAAAAAATAAGGTTTTATATCTAATTTCAGTACAAAGGTTTCACTTCAAAAAACTACTATCTTGACTAGAAAGCCATATATACCACCTCTAAACCTAAATTTAGTTTTATTACGTAAAATTTTTTAACTGTAGAAATATTAAATGCTTCCTGAAGTCAAGTTTAATTACTGTTACATTCTGAATTGAAGATTAATCCCAAGTTAATATAAAAATATCAAGTACAAGTGGAAACTACAAAAGGTATTTTTAAGAGTATATAAATTATACTACAAATTGTATGTAAAGGTATATAAAACCATCCATTCTTCAAAATGTGAAAATTAAATGCTAAGGTAAATTTCAAATATCATTAGCATCATTATGATAGAAAACCAAAACTGGACCTTTTAGGATGACTAAGGCACAGCTAATGATGTACAGCACAAAACCCCCTATTAACGTACAGTAAATGCTGTACTGCATGATCACAGTATCTCAAGGACAAGATATACTACATAGAAGAAAATCAGATACAGATCTTTTAACAGCTAAAAACCATAAATCATACAGTGAAGAATGACTGGAACAAGCAACTTTAGAATAGGTATAAGTGATTTCTCATGAATTTCTATAATGATAACATATCCAAGATTAATCTCTCCATACTTTGAAAGAATGAGGCATATCATTATGAATACACTTGGTTAGTTGACCTTATCTACATTTTGGAATACATATATTTATGCATTCAGTTCCCAAACACTATATTGAATAGAAAAAAACCATCTGGAATATAGTTCCAGATGTTAATGTATCTTCTTAAGAGGTGTTGAAATTGATATGCCACCTAGGAAGAAAAAAGTAATTTTCTAAAAAGCCTGCATGTATTAATTTATAATGAAAGAGGAAGTAAAGACAAAAATATGCATTTCTCAGTCTAAACCATAGTCATTCATCATTAAAACAGCTGAGATGTTACTGTATTCATAATTTTTACAGTAAACCTACCAAATTTTAAACATCATACCTCTAATTTAATCAGCAGGATATGTTATTAATTAATGTAGGTTCCTAAATCTGCATATTAAATATACTACTTATTTAAAATTCAACTATTTGCATCCAACAGGATTTAGGACGAAGCTATATATTTGTGCTCTATTTATGTAATAAAGTGAGTCTGCGGTACAACTTAATACGAATTTGAATGAGCATGGAGGGAAGGATGTTTAGCATACACAAAAAGACAGCTGATCTTTCTTACTACGAGCAAAACAGTATTTCATTTTTATACAGAACAAGCAGAAATGCACCTTTATAAAATCAGTGTAGAAAGTTTTGCCTTTTACAACAGTACTCGTTGTGGAACCCATTACTGCTGGCAATAGCATCCTGGGTTGACCAGAACTTGCAGCTTCAGAAAGATTAATAACTTAAAAGAAAGGTGATTTTTCTAATACATTCTTTAATTTTTCCCTCAAAATGCTAGTCTCTCTTAATATCTTAAAGAAAGGCAATTTCAGCTTGAATTATTAAATAAATACTGAATTCTCACAAAACCATTAATGGAATTTCATTTATCTCTAATTTATAATAGCAATATGTCAGCTAGTCTTGGTTGGGCTACCAAGAGTTTGGCCCCATAAACCAGAAGTGAATACTCATAAGCCTAAACATATAATCTCAGTGGGAAAAAAAAGGCAAAAATGTTTTAAATTACTGAGGCTGATTCACATCATAGACTGGAGATTCAAAGTCATTTTTAGGAATGGAGCATATAGTGTAATTATTACACACCTGAGTTGTCAAACTGTGATATCTGAGTCCTTGAGTAGTTCAGCATCAGAGGACAAGAGCAGTAATGAGTGGTACTGATTAGCTAAAGTAGCTGACAGAAAAGGATCAGTTTAGAATGAAACTATCTTCCATTTCTAGAAAATATGCAGACATGACTCTCCAGGTAAAGGCTTTGGAAGGAAAAAAGTGTTGAAGAAGCGTGAGGAACAATTATATTTGGCAGATAGTATTTTGTACTTTTGCTCTATTATAAATCATGTAAACAAGTAATATTAAAAAGTTTAAGCTCAAAAAGAGAAGGAATTATTATTTTCAAAAGCTTTATACAATGTCCTTGACTCTTTGTCTTAGAATATATTAACAAATTTTAGGAGTCCAATATTAAAAACAAAAGTCTGACACCATTATATTTGTGTGCAGGCATATGCTTTATTTAGAGATGAATTTGCAAACTTATAAACAAGCCGTATTTTCCAGCTGTATGCATTCAGAAACGTCTCTAATTCAAGCTCCAGTTTCATATCTAATCCAAACCAACAGATAAAATAGTCACATTCAACACTGCATATTAGGCAACCTAAAATTATAGCACTCATTGGCAAATTTCAGAATTTTATACACAGAAGTATGCTGATGTTAACATTTGCCTTCCACATAATGACTTTAAAACTTAACATATAACTCTAAACTAGGGTTTCATTTTAACTTTTTGCCAGCTACTTGCCAAAGTACTGAGATGAATGATCTATTTGGCACTGTCTACACTTCTGCAGATCTACCAGCAAAACTCTTCTAGAACTTTAGAAAGAAGAACATTTAAATCTTGTCAATTCCAATATTAACTCCCAGGTCTTACAATTATCCTCAAAATATAACACAGCATGCGTTTAAAAGGAGCCAAAGTTTCCATGAAGGACTCCTTAAACTGTCTATATGATAACATGGTACTTAAAATAGTAGAAGTGACATCAAAGTGCAGAAAAACATCCTTGTAGTAGCCACTATGTCAAGAGTGAAAAAAACCGCTGTCAGTGCAGTCTGGATGAGCAGACTGTCTGGCTAAGGAAGATAACTTCTCACAATAGCTGATGCAAGGGGTTTCCGCTTGACCAAGATGCCTGAGAGTTTTCTGAAATAGCAAAAGGCTGAGTAAATACATCTAGCTGCAAATAGGGCAGGCTAATGTCATACGTATCATACCGGTTTCCATTCACTGACTTCAATTTTGTTTTCCTTTCAGGTCATAAGAAAATCAGAGGTGACAATCTTGATTACATATATTCAAGAGAATCTTAAGGTAACATAATGAAAAACGTAGCCAAGGAAATAGTGTTTAGATTTGGATCTGAACTGAATTTATGGCATGTTTCAGATTCAGAATAGGGCCATATGTATTCCTATGTGAGCACCAAATTCTCAAGTACTATTTAATGAAAAAATGTCAATATTACTGATAGCAACAATTCCACTGTTTTCTGAATAGTTGTTCCCATGCATTACTTGGGGGATAAAATCTGTGCCAAAAAAACTCATACGAAAGAATTAAACTGTTACAGGTTAAATTTTCTCACATTGAGCTATCCGAAGAATTTACACTTCACTATGGAACAACAGTTAACTTGTATTAAAAATAGCACTTCTATTAAATTAGCACTTGAAAGAACAGAAAATAAACTGGACATCTAGTTTTGTGGATTTGAAGTCCAAAAACATAGCAGAATTACTCAGGGTAAAAAAAAGCAAGAACAGTATTACTTTGTAACTACATTTGTTGTCACCAAAATCATGAACATTTTTTCCTACATCTTCAATTACTGATAAACTTTCAAAGGTTTAAGTATTTTATTAGCTGCAACTGATTAATACATAGTGTTATCTTTATAGTACTTGTTACTTAAAGTGGTTTAACAGGCAAATAGTTTTAATTTATGTGTACAGCTGGGAATTTTCTAACACAACTGTTGCTTTTGGATATGGAAAGACAAAAGTGAAATTAATGTAGTTGCACTCCATGGTTTTTACTAGTGTTTATAAGCCAAAATCTTTTATTCTGAGAGAGAAAAAAATCCATACTTGAAATGAAAACTTCTATTTGTTTTTTGAAACAATCTGTCTCCTTGTTAGAGCTGACCTCTTTATTCAAACAGGTAAGTTTGTTTTGAAAATAAAGAGTGTGGAGTAAGATGACACTTTTTTAACAGCAGTTCAGTATTGAACTTTGTGATGAACATATCTGGAGTTCAATACAGCACACACAAGAATGAGGGGGTGGGTTTTTTTGGGGGGGTGGGGTTTTTTGTTTGTGGTTGGTTTTTTTGCTAAACAAATAATTTTCTTTTAGCCAGTTGCTCAGTAATATGGTTTGTAGTGATCATCTTATTGTAAATAATAATTTTGCACTATTTACAAGAAAGGAAAAAAAGATCAGAGGATATATCTGTTTCAGTACTGATCTTTAATATGGAAATGTTTCCTTTAAAATTGTAGATTCAAGGTGTAAATATATTTTAAAATTGCCATTAGCAAGTAGTAATAGCAAAGTGATTTGAATACCAAGGCATTGGACTTGATATTAAAATATCTCTTTCGAAAAGGTGTATCCTGCTTTATTACTGCACTAACTGAAGACTGTAAGATAGAAAATTAAAATTGCTACAACTAGTCTGCTCTACTCATCTGATGGGGGTTTATGAGAATTCTCCTGCATTTGTAGGTTTTGCCATCTGAACCCCAGAGATGCACTATTGCCTGTGGGAAGATCTCAGCTAGAAGCAGCCACAGACACTACCCAGGAACACATGGAACTCATTTGTTGGCACAAATACACAGGCACAGAAATATTCTTTCAGTGGAGAAGACCGAATCTGCTTGTGACATCTGGATAAAGAGAAGTGGTCTTAGTGAATTCTGGCCTTTCACTCCATACTAAAACAAAATGATATTAAAACAGACACAAAGTGGGGCTACTAAGGTAGCAATATTAAATAAATAAAAAGCATGCTGATCACGTAGCTTTTCTACAGGACTCTAAGTATACACTTGTATTTGACAAGTCCAATTGCATATCTGCAATTTTGTAATTTTCACTACTTCTAGTAATGATGTTCAAACCCTATGATCTATTGTTATGCAATGGAAATTAAAAAACATTATGAATTTTATTTTAGTTCAAAGATGTTGATCGAGTTATATTACTACACATCTCATTGTCAAGGTAGCATAAACCATAGAATCTTAGAATCATTTAGGTTGGAAAAGATCTTTAAGATCATTGAGTCCAACCATTAACCTAGCACTGCCAAGTCCACCACTAAACCATGTCCCTAAGCACCACATCTATAAGTCTAAAAATTCAGGAATTGTTGTAAAAGCATACTGAAAAATAGCTTCTCCTCATCTTGTTTCAGGGGAGAGCAAAAGTTAGTGTCCATACACTTGGAGACAATAACCTTATCATGTATATTAAACTTTTGAATTAGGCTGTATATTAGTATTAGATCACAAAATAGAGATCCTAAAAAGTAAAACTTCTTTTATATCATTTTTCAAGGCAATATAATACCTGTAATCAGATTGATTTCATTAGTTATACTTGTTATTTATGTCTTCTTCTGAACATTTGTGTTCAGAAAGTTGGTCCACAGGATTATGTAACAATTTAAGAATACAGACATAAGCTTGTTAAAAGTGTGAGTATAAATAACAAGGTTAATAGTCTATTTGTTAGGCAGTGACTGACTGAAAAAAAACCAACCAAGCAAACAAATTAGAAGATACATTCATTTACCAGTTAGCCTGGCTTTGAAAAAAATTATTTGCATCAGAAACACTGCTAGTTCAGGCATTTTTTCCCCCCCTCCAGAAGAAACAGTATTTCATTTGGATACAATTTGCATTCAAAATAAGAAAATTAATAATTTTGTTCTCTATCTTTATTTTAGAGAAATGAATTTGCAAGCAACAAGTGGTGAAACTATTTATGAACACAAGTCTATTTTATCTATATACTCATTAAGGAATCCCTAACAGACAATGTAGGAAAGGTTAACTAACTCACCTGTTATTTGTGTACATAAAAAATATAATTTCTACAGAACCAGGTGTATTTCATCAAGACATTACTACTTTTGAATGGCTGAATTTTCATCTTGCATAACTTTTTTCTTTTGTAATATGAACACAACAAAGAAAGCAATAAAGTCCTTGTATGTTAAGATGATTAGAGAATCATGTAAAATTAAGCCCAGATTTTCCTGCAGAATCATGCATCTGAAGTTTCTATGGAGATTAGTTTAGTTTGATACAGAATAGTTTTTTTATTGTTATTTCAAGTCCTTATTGCAATTTTCATTTTTCTTGAGTTCTCTCTCTATTTCTATTAAGCAAAGAAATTTGAACTGAATTCTTTGAGGCCAGCTATGACGTTTATTCACCAGGAGCTAAATGACTTTCCTAAGATCTGTTGCATCTTCAATAGAAAAGAAAGTTACATTATAAATTAATTTTCCATCACATTCTTATCATAGAGTGGTTTGGGATTGAAGAGACCTCAAAGATCATCTAGTTCCAACCCCCCTGCCATGGGTAGGGACACCCTCCACTAGATCAGGTTGCCCAAAGCCACAGCCAACCTGGCCTTAGACACCTCCAGGGATGGGGCCTCTACAACATCTCTGGGCAACCTCTTCCAGTGCCTCACCATGCTCATAGTGAAGAATTACTTCCTTATATCTAATTTAAATCTACTCTCCTTCAGCTTAAAGCCATTATCCCTTGTCCTATTGCTACAAGCCTTTGTAAACAATCCCTCTCCAGATTTCCTACAGACCACTTTTAGATACTGCAAGGCTGCAATAACGGTCTCCAAGGAGCCTTCTCTTTTCCAGGCTGAATGACCCCAACTTTCTCAGCCTGTCCTCATAGGAGAGGTACTTCAGCCCTCTGACTACCTTCATTGTCCTCCTCCGGACATGCTCTAGAGGTCCATGTCCTTCTTATATTGGGGGTCCCAGAGTTGAACACAGTTCTCCAGATGGGATCACATGAGAGCAGGGTAGAGGGGCAGAATCATCTGCCTTGACCTGCTGGTCACATTGCTTGATGCAGCCCAGGACACAGTTGCTTTCTAGGCTGCAAGCATGCATTACTGGATCATGTTCAGTTTCTTGTCCACCCAAGATTCCCAAGTCCTTCTCCTCAGGGCTGCTCTCAATACATTCTCTGTCCAACCTGCATTTATGCTTGAGACTGCCCCAACCCATGCACAGGACCTTGCACTTGACCTTGTTGAACTTCATGCACTTTGCAGTGGCCCACTTCTCAAGCCTGTCAAGGTCCCTCTAGATGTCATCCCTTCCCTCTAGCATGTCAACCACACCACATAGCTTGGTATTGTCAGCAAACTTGCTGAGGGTGCACTCTATCTCACTGTCCATGTCAAAGATGTTAAACAGTGCCAGTCCCAATACTGAACCCTGAGAAACACCACTCATCACTGATTTCCACTTGGACATTGAGCCACTGACCACAACTCTTGGAGTGTGACCATCCAACCAATTCCTTATCCACAGAGCGGTCCATCCATCAAATCCGTGTGTATCCAATTTAGAGACAAGGATGTCATGCAGGACAGTGTCTAATGCTTTGCACAAGTCCAGGTAGATGATGCCTGTCGCTCTTCCTTTGTCCACCAATGCTGTAACACACTTATAGAAGGCCACCAAGGCCTGATTGCCCTTAGTGAAGCCATGTTGGCTAGTCACCAATCACCTCCTTATCTTCCATGTGCCTAAGCATAGTCTCCAGGAGGATCTGCTCCATGATCCTGCCAGGCATAGAGGTGAGACTGACCAGCCTGTAGTTCCCTGGGTCTTCCTTTTCTTCCCTTCTTAAAAATGGGGGTTATGCTTCCCCTTTTCCAGTTGGTGGGAACTTTGCTGGACTGCTAGGACTTCTGAGATATGATGGAGAGTGGCTTAGTAACTTCATCTGCCAGTTCCCTCAGGACTCATGGATGCATCTCATCATGTCCCATAGACATGCGCACCTTCAGATTCCTTAGATGGTCTCAAAGCTGATCTTCTACAGTGGGCGGTACTTCATTCTCCCAGTCCCTGCCTTTGCCTGCTGTGACTTGGGCCTTCTGGCTAGAGCACTTGCTGGTGAAGACTGAGGCAAGAAATTCATTGAGTACCTCAGCCTTCTCCATATCCTGGGTGACCAGGTTGCCTGTTTCATTCCCAAGAGGGCCCACATTTTCCCTCATCTTCCTTTTATCATTGATGTACCTATAGAAACTGTTCTTATTGCCCTTGACATCCCTGGCCAGATTTAATTCTATCAAAGCTTTGGCTTTCCCAACCTGATCCCCGGCTGCTTGGACAATTTCACTGTATTCCTCCTGGGCTACCTGACCTTGCTTCCACCCTCTAGTAGTCTTCCTTTTCATAGTTGAGTTTGTCCAGGAGCTCCTTGTTCATTCATGCAGGCCTCCTGGTGTTTTTGCCTGACTTCCTCTTTTTGGGATGCATTGCTCCTGAGCTTGGAGGAAGTGATCCTTGAATACTATGATATAATATTATATCACCACAGTGACTGTAGTGTCTAATATGCATATAAAGCTTTGGGAGAACTGCTCACTCTACAGTCCTCAGTTACAAACAGGAAAATGCTCCTGCAAAGTGCATGCTACTTCATTAGATCAATGTGACATGGTTGCCTTCGGATATTATCTTCACCCCATCTGTAATCCTAGCAGGTTCTTCAGACCTGCCTGAATGGACCCTGTGCTCATTACAATCACAGTTCTCTGATTTTAATTTTCTTACAGTATTGCACCTTCTCACATATCCCTATTCCATTATGTAACCTCTTGCAACTACACCTATCTGGATTCTACACAGCTCAAGGCCAGCTTCTGCAAACTCATTGTGAGTGCCAAATCCCTCCTATCTTAGATTCTCATTGCTTCTAAAGGTTCTCAAGTGCTGAGCTACCTTTGAGTCAGAAAATGTACAATATATAGTTTCATTCATGAGAGCTATATGCCTGGGTTTTTTTAGTTTTGTTTTTACCTGAGGTGTTTGCAGAGGATCCCCTGATACCATTGTAGGATGACCTGTACATTAAATCCAGGAGTTTGGAGGCTACGTACCAGCTCTTGATCAAGGAAGCTTAGATGTAGGTACAGTCTGTTTTAGTTGCTTCACAGGCTTGTAGAATCATGAGCAGCCAAAAAAAACCCCAAAACACCAAAAACCCCAAAACACCAAAAACCCCAAAACACCAAAAACCCCAAAACACCAAAAACCCCAAAACACCAAAAACCCCAAAACACCAAAAACCCCAAAACACCAAAAACCCCAAAACACCAAAAACCCCAAAACACCAAAAANAAACACCAAAAACCCCAAAACCTTAAAACATCAACCCAAACAATCCATACATGCAATAGGAAAGCACCAATCAAATGCAAACTGGAAATTTTGATCTGTTTTACACCTTTACATAATTTCATTAGCTGATAAAAGAATTTAACACCTAGCATCCCTTCTGATATTGTTTAATGCAATCTAAACCATAATGTTGAATGAATACTTTGTTATGGAAAGTAAAGGTAGTGTAAAGTAGCATATGCTGGTTTAAAGGATAGATATCTTAAAACTAAGTCTTTGCTTCTTCTGGGTTATGGATGTAGAGAGCACAATTTGTATCTTTTATGGTACAGAAGTTTTAGGTTTGTGATTTTTTAAATATATTTTATATATTTTGTCTCATTGCAACAAATTAAACAAACCACTTCCAATGATAATCTTTAGTAAACAGGAATGCTTTAAAAAAAAATCCTGCTTGTGAAGTTTCATCAGTGTGGACCTTGCTATTGTCAGGAATAGGGGAAGCCAGAGAGTCCAGTTAAGGAAAGTACAGTAAATAAATTAAAAAGTCTTATTCTGTGGAGTGGTTTGTTTGGGTGTTTTTTTTTTTTTTTTTGCCCTAGCACGCAGCTCCCACCTCCTGCATTCAAATTTTGAGTGTCTTACTATAATGTTGTCTATGACTATACAATGCTATCTGATAGATTTAGAGGAAACTGAACTCTTGTCTAACTAAACTTTTTAGTTACTTTTTCATCTCTCATCAGGTTTTGCAGAGCTATGACAGAACAAGTCATTTACATTGAGACCACAAAAATAGGTCTAGATTTCTTTCACCTTGGTTTATTCTTCTTCCTATTTGTTTAGGGAATATTACCTACATGAGAACCACAAAATTCTCTGTGTTCTGAGAAGGAAATAAAATTAGAAAAAAAGAGAGAGGCAAAATAGAAACTCTGGAAAGCATTATAGCAGTATAAGCATAGACAAAGTCATCAGAAAACACAGTCATATCATCACTGATCCCAGAGAGATATCAATCCTGGGATGGTCCAGCATCCTTAAGCACACACTGAGGCAGATGGCCAGATGCTCAGCTGCTGTGAATCAAAAGCTATTTTCTCTAAAGTAGCTACAAAAGTCTCCTCAGCTGCAATGGCCTACCTATAGTGTCCGGTAATTAAAATAGTTAGTCCCCAGGGTTCCCCCCATGGATTTTTCTGGATCAAAGAAACCATTCATGGATTAACACCATGAGAACATTAAGTGCCACAAAACAAATCACCTGTAAGATCATGAAGAATGTTATATGCAGCAAGATATTTAAATTACAACAGGTTCAATTTGTTGCAGAGTTAAAAAACAACCCTCTTTTTTTCCTAAAAGGGTGGTCATCCTATCATTCATGATATTACCAGAGGAACTCAGCATGTTTCAGCTAATGAAGCAAAGGCTGAAGGACTGTGTGATTGCGTTCTCTAAATACAAAACAAAACCCCAAAGACACAGGCGAAAACAAACAGGTAGTGTTAAGGGACTACTGGCACAAGGACTAATGTCAGTAAGATTACTCTCAATACAATAGACCACAAATTAGAGTGAGAATGTCCACTGTGTGAACAAGATTCAAACTGAAATTTATCAAGCAGTGTTTTAACATTAATCACCGATTATATGACAGAGCTGCTTTGACAGCAAAGACTTCAAATTGGTGACTCAGTCCTTCCAAACCTATATTTTCTTAAGGAGCAAGAAAAAGCAAAAACAGTAACAAGGAAAAACATAGCAAGTCAAGTATTACAGAAAACATTACCACCTGGAAGATCAAATCTTTAACTAATGTAGTATCTTACTGGGGATTAAAGAAAGAATTTTTAAGCAAACTCATAGCAATCTAAACACTCCCTGTTGGCATGCTAACTGTTCAACTCTAAAAAACTTCTCTTCCCCTTTGACTTCAAAGAGGCCACTGGTGTGAAACTGCAATTTACATGTTAATAGAGGTCTGCTTCAAGCTATGTGTGACCTAGAACAACTAGTCATAAATATAGCAAGTTAATGACTATTTCAAAGTATTCCAACAAAAATGTAATGAAAAAATATTAATGCCTTCAGAGGTAAAAAAGATGCCATGTGAATGGAAGCAGAATAAAAAACCTCTTATGCAGTTTTCTTTTACATTCTTTATTTTGAGCTAGGCCAAAACAGATGGGAAACAGTAGGAAAGAAACATTTGTAAAAGAAAACAGCAAGTGAATATCAGTCTGTGTAAGCAATTTATTAGAGAAAACACTAATTACAATTTTCCACTGATTGCTTGCTTAGGTAATACAATTTTAATACATACAATAGATATAACACTTTCAAGTGACTAGAATAAAGTCATTCACAAGGGTACTTTTGAGGCTGATGATTATTCAAGGCTGATGGCCCAGCTCTGATTATATGCCCATCTCTGGAGGGCTGAGTAACCAATCTGATTGTTACAGCTAAATAAATGCATGATTGGAGTCTTTAAAGTTTTCTGAAAAAAAAAAATCTCTTCTTCAAATGTTATTGCTACATCCAAATTGCTACATCAAAAATATTGGTTGCTCTATCAAGCAGAAAAGTTGTTGCCATTTCAAAATTGAGCCTGTATCAATTTAGCTGCTGCCCACCTGTAACTAGTCAAATACATATTTCGCTTAAGCTGATTGGATGTAGACAACTTTGTGGGGAAAGCTATACAACAGCAATCTTACAAGAAGTAACTTGACAAGAAATCCCATCAGAGAAATCTCAAGTCCATAGTTATCTTCTCTCACATATGTGACAGCGAGGTCAGAAAGCTAATAGCAATGGCTCACACAGCCTGGGAAAGCTGGCAATGTGCCTCCTGCCAAGACCCCCTCACTTTCTAGATGGCTGTACCTACTGGTACAGGTATCAGGATGTTGGCAGTGGTGGTTGTAGGGTGGCCTCTGTCAGGAAGGAGGGTCATAAACCAACTGTTCTCCATCCCCATCTGTGCCACAAGGTGGGTGGGTATGGGGGTGGCTAGAGATGGGAAGGGAAGGTAGAGTAGTTGGTGATGAAGGAGCAAGGTTGATCCTGAAAAAGATGCAGGGGGAGTTATTTTGATTTTTCTTTGTTTTTCACTATCCAAATCTATTTTTAAGTTATCTACCCTAAATTGAGTCTTTTTTTTGCCAGTGATGGCAATTAGTAAGTGAACTCTCTGCCTTTATTTCAACCCATGAACCTTTCCAACTTATTTTCTCTCTATCTTTTTAAGGAGGAGTGAGATCAGCTGGGCAGGCATCTGGCAGCCAGCCCTCAACCCACCACAATGACTAAGTCCAACCCTTAACCACAACCATACATCATCATCAGCTTGCTCAATTGTAGATCTGTGCTAGATTTGCGGTTCTTTTGACAATCACCTTTTTTTCATGCAAGTCTTTACATAACTCAGGACCTAAATGCAAAACAATTGCATGTGATCTGATAAATACTGGTCCAGTGAAGAGAAAACCAGGAATAAATTTTTGTTCACTATATAAAGGTGGCATAAGCACCTTTAAGATGCTGTGCTTTAAGGCAAAGTTATGTAATGTTTTAATCAGTTTTTACTCTCATCAGAAATAACAGAAGCCAATTTTAAATACCTTTCCCTGTCTGTTAATACCACTTCCAAGGAAGTTTATGAACATTTCAAAGGTGATAAATATCATGTATCCACAGTGTGATAGACATCACACTTGCATCTAGTCAGAGATATTAAAAGTGTCAAGAGAAGAGTAATGAGATTAAGCTTTACAAGCCTAGGTCACTAGCTTCCGTTAAGCTCAGATAGATATGGGTCAAAAGTAATCACCATCTAATGGTAGCTCAAAGACTTGCATAAGTATATTGGTAGATTAGAAGCAGTTCTAACTAGAACAGCTACCTGGTAAATTATTTCACCTATTTGGCTTGCCTAGGACAAGGTAGTATAGTTTGCATGGTGGAACAAGATAAGGCTGGAGAACAGAGCCAAACTTGCTGCTGCTTCACTCACCACATCAAAATCCATAGAACAAAACAACAGAAAAGGCTTGAGGGACTCTCCATCATCATCAGCTACTATGGATATGCTCAGTAGATCCAGTGCAGAACTTTGAAGTGTAAAATCTCAGTTCAAAACTTTTACAAAGTCCTTAAATAGAAAGCATTCAATTTTCTTTATCAATGGAAGTATTACTCAGATGATGAAAAAAACAGCTCTATGCTCTGCTATTTGTATTACAGCTGACCTAAGAGACATGTTAGGTTTTCCTTTTCAGTCACCATCAACAAGCATTATCATCTTCAGCAAGATATGGTAGGTGCTTAGTTGTTTTAAAGTCAGAAGTGTTAAGCTACATATATCACCTGATAAACTATTCAGAGCAAAGATTCTTTTTATTGCTAATGTACTTGTGGTATATATAAGTGTTAGACAAATTAACACAATTTGAAACAGTGTAACAGTCTTATTTCATAAAAGCATTAAGTAGATTTAAGAATCATTCATGCACACAGATTTAGCTACTCCGTAAAAAAAGCCCCCAAAAGCCAACAGCTAGAGTTGAGTGTTTATAACTTTAAATTAAGAAGTACTCTGAATTCACTATACACTTTTACACAATATTAATCTTATTTGTAGTCTGAATAAAGGTAACAATAATAGATCATTTCATTATATATAATGTTATATTTAGATCTATATATATCTATTTTGGAAATACATAAGGAACATTGCAGAAAAGCTTGCCAAACAATCCTCAAACCCAAACAGAAAGAGAAAGCTACCAGGTGTGTTCATTTCAGCTGATAGAGTTAATTTTCTTCACAGTAGCTAGTATGGGGCTGTGTTTTGGATTTCTGTTGAAAACAGTGTTGATAAGAGGGATGTTTTTGTTGCTGCTGAGCAGTGCTTACACAGAGCCAAGGCCTTTGCTGCTCCTCACCCCACCCCACCCGCCAGTGGGCTGGGGGTGCACAAGGAGCTGGGAGGGGACACAGCTGGAACAGCTGACCAAAGGGATATTCCATACTATATGACATCATGCTCAGCAATAAAAGGGGCTGAGGGAAGATGAAGGAGCAGGGGAGGGATGTTCACAGTGATAGCATTTGTCTTCCCAAGTAACCATTATGCATGATGGAGCGAGCCCTGCTTTCCTGGAGATGGCTGAATACCTGCCTGCTCATGGGAAGTGGTGAATGAATTACTTGCTCTGCTTTGCTTGTGTGCATGGCTTTTGCTTTACCTGTTAAACTGTCTTTATGTCAGTCCAAGAGTTCTTATTTTTGCTCTTCTGATTCTCTACTCCATCCCAACAGAGGCAGGGAGCAAGCAGCTGTGTGGTGCTCAGTTGCAGTCTAAGGCTAAACCATGACACCAGAGGGTGGGAAGCTAAGTACCAGTTAAAATATTAGCACTATCTTCTGTAAAAACTAGAAGTGCTATCACTTTCACAGAAAATAGAAGAAACTATGTTTTGTTGTTGTGGTGTTTTTTTTGCATGTGTCTTTCCCATCCCCCTTCAAAAGAACAAGAAAAAGTATAGATGATCTATCACTGACTTAAGTGAAAGCAGGCATACCTTTATGGACAGGCATAATTGCAAACATGAAAGTCTCAAGGTATACAAATACACACCTGAACTGTGACTGTGTTATGACAAGATAATTAGCTTTTCATTCTGAAAAGTTCCTGATAATTTGGCCAAGTAGTCCAAAAGTGCAACTGTAACACCACTGAAGTAAATTTCTTTTTCTTCCCTCTACTTATTGAATTCTAATTCTCACTGTGGTGCAGTTTGAGAAGTCAGCAGGTTCACGACCTCTCAGTGAGAGAAAACCAGATGCATGCTCCAGGAGAGCATGTAATGAGCTCAAGGGGCTGCAGAGCATTTGGTCCATGGACTCAGACAACTAGCTTAAACTAAAACAGCCACTATGCATTGGGTTCTCACTATGTACCTCACACTCTGCAAAGTCATACTTACTGCAGAATTAGTACTGCTTTTCCAGACCTGTTAAAAAAATTAGGGAGCAGTTACACTCAAAGTTCATTGCAGGAAATAATCATGCAAAAATAGATTTCAAAATACTATGGGTATTTTTTTTTTAAACACAATACAACCATCAGCTGATGGCAAATGTTACAAAAGCCTCAGGGCAAACAAAGCCTTTCATAAGGGCAAACTTTTTACCAGCATTGTTTCCACTGTTATGAGAAAACAACAAGTTGCAGTGCTATGGATACCTACACATCAAAACTATAGGAATGAGACTATTTTAGAGCACTTCTATGACAACTTACTACTTACATGGATGTATTTGTTGACTTCTGCAAGCTGAGAAAAAAAAAAGTTTTAACAGGAGGCTTCCATGGATTACCTTACAAACATCAAAACTTTTTTAGATAAAGCACCAGTAAATTTGATATTTAATGATCTGTTTTGGAATGTTAAGACATGATAGATACCACTTATTTCAAACTGCCAATGAATAACAAAAAATTATAATACTGCTGTCTATTATCACAACTACACATAAATTGATACCTCAAACTGCTATATAAAATATTTAGATATTAATTCAAAATACTTATTTTTAAGTTAACTGACTTCAGAAGTGTGAACATCAAGTCATACCCTTTTCATAGATATTAGGGAGACAATATATATATGCAAAAATAATTTTACATTAGCATAATTCTGTAGATTAAGTGCTACAGACTATTCTTACCTAAATATTAGCATGTATATACTGCTATAATTGTGCCAGTTACCTTTGTTTTAAATGCTGGCATCTAATTAGAGTTAATATATTGACACAAAGTTGTTTCTTTTATTTAAAAGTACAGATATTTACACATTTCTTACAGCTGTAACCAAACTGACCATTATATTATTGATGTCATACCTGGAAAGTTAGTTTTATGCCTTAGTCTGCATAGTACAGTCTAACCTACCTACACCACTAGTTGCACATTGCTTTTTGCCTCTAGAGCATGTTGTCTCTTCCCAGAAAAAGAAAGAAAAAGCTTTTGATACAACTTAGAAACCCTTTCTTTCCCCAAGGGGAAAGGGGAAGGAAGAGAGGGAGAGAGACAAGCAGAGCTGATGCATATTAGAATAGTTCAGTTGAAAGGTACCTACCATGATCATCTAGTCCAACTGCCTGGCCACTTCAGGGCTGACCAAAAGTGAAGGCATATTATTGAGAAGCATTGTCCAAATGCCTCTCAAACACTGACAGGCTTGGGGCATCAACCACCTCTCTAGGAAGGCTGTTTGACCACCCTGGCGGTAAAGAAATGCTTCCTGATGTCCAGTCTAAACATCCCCTGGTGCAGCTCTGAACCATTATTGTCAGATCTGTTTTATCATGGCCCAGACAGCTTTCACATTCCAATGCAGCTTTTGTCCAGAAAGGTATTTTTTATATGATATCCTTGATTGTTTCAAGGATAGCAGTTATGCAGGCCAAGAGAGAAAATGAAACCCTTTATTTCACCTCAGATAGCATGCAGCATCTGAACCAAAATAATTTACTTAAGTTATTCTGTAATACCAAATATGGTGTATTAAAGTGCGATGTCTCTATCAAATCAATCTAAAACCCCTGTGACTACAATTTAACCTGAAAGGTCAATGAAAAAGTTAGGAAGTTTGTTAAAAAGAAGATAAGACAGATAACTAACATTTAATCCTTTTAGGCAGTGAGGAGAACGCTGAAGAGCACTACACTGTTAGCAAAGCATCAGTGCATATTACTTAAGACAGAGTAATGAGTTGTTAGTAGGATTAAGTAGAATAGTAAAGGGAGGTATTAGAAAGAAGCAGCACATTAAAGAAAAGAGAAAGTTGCATCTAGATGAAGATAATAGAATCAAACTCTGGAGGTTAATGAAAAAAGTTCTAGATGAACACTGTTTTCAAATCTACCTAGAGGAAAAAAAAAGAAGAATGTCAAACTTATGCATAGCCAGCTGATGACCAGTGTATAAAAACAAGCTTTCAAAGAGGCAAGACTATTTAATAAAGATAGTGCTGCCTTTTTTCCCCCCTCTTCAAAGTGCTCACTGAGGAGAAAAATGCAAACAGAGGTCCATGCTCCTTGTAGGAGTCTCAGCAGATTTGCCTTCAGTTGAAGTGACTCTGAATTATGTTAAAGAATTAAGTTAGCAAAACTAATAACAAGAAACTTCTAGGACCAGATGGTACTTAAATAGATTTATTAGTTGTGATCTTTAACATCTTAAAATTGCTTTCATGTTAAGTGACAAAAGTTTCACCAAACTAAAAGGAAATAGGAAGAAATGTTCCAGGTACTATTAGAGGCCCATAAGCCAAAACGCCTATAAAAAAAGGAAAACATACCAAATAATGGATCCCAAGGTCTGACAATCTTGAAAAAAGTCAGTATGAGTTGAAAAAACCCTGCTCACAAACCTTTTGAAGTTCTTTGCCAGGTTAAAAAAAAAAATCTAATAGACCTACATTTTAAGAAGACTGACTAAAAGGCTTTATTAAAAGCTTTAAAAAAATATCAAGAAATCATGGGATAAAAAGGTTATAATATACATAAATAATCAATTAAAATATTTGGAAACATAATAGTATATACTCTTATCAAAATAAAAAATGCATAGAAAGGTTAGTAAAAAGGAAAGTTTTCTAATCATATCAAGTTACAGATGGTAATGAAAACAATGGAAACTAATGAACTCCAAAAAGCAGTTTTGATGCTAACTGACAGTAAAACAACTAACAAAATTTGTTATAGACATGTGAAATGTGCGTAAGCAATACTTCTTTATATAATTCACAAAGGATGAAGCCTAAATTTACATATTGAATGTCATGTTCTTTGTGGACCATTACCAAACACAAGTGACATCTAAAAGCTGTGATAGTGTTTTTATAAAACTCTCAAAACTCATCAGCTGACAAAAATCCATTGTTAGAAGCTACTAAGAAACAAGAAAAAACACCTCTGAAAACAGCATTATACCACCACATAAGTCCACAGTTCATTCTTCTTTGAAGAACTGACTTCTCTGTCTTAGAATGGATTAAAAAAGTGGAATAAGAAGGATTGTTTAAAAATTACTAATATACCATACCAAATTATCTGTTCTGACAAGAAATCTACAAGTTCAGGAGCACAGAGAAGTCCTGATCATGCTTCCAACACAAGCACTAGGAGCCTACTAGTGAAGGGATAAAAGTAGGAGGATCAAGGCTGAAAACACTAAGTAAGATAAGACAGCTTTTCACACAGCAAGACACCTATGTAAATCCCTGCTGAGAGTAGTGTAGCTACTGACAGTTCACATGGATTTGATGGAAGACTGGACAAGCATTCAATAATAAGTCATCAAGAATTTTTAAGAAAAAAAAGCACAGCAGGTTGAAGAAACCTCCAAAGCTGAAAGCAGTTGGAGGCAAGCAGAACTTGAGGTGGGAAGTATCATTTAAAAGTATCACTTAAATCTATTTTCTCTCTTCCTTACATACAGCACGTAGCTGCTGCAGGAGGCAGGTTTCTGTGCTACATAGACCCTTGGTCTGAGCCAGCATTGCTGTTCCCAAGAGCTACTGCTCTTGGTTTCTATAACCACTTGTACTGGAGTATGGTTGGCCTCCTGATACTTTTTGTTGCAGTTTTGCACCTTGAGGTTAAATCACTCAAACAGGATTTGATTAAGGTAACTGTTAAGTTACATGGGCTAGGAGAAAGAGGGTGAGAGTGAAGAAGGTACTTTTGAATTCTCACTTCAGCTTCTCAGAAGCCCAGTGATTCTTTAACACGTTCACCATACTGGTGCTTAGGAGAGGGGAGAGGATAACTTAGTGTTTTGAAATATACTACTGGTATTTCCTTATGTTAGCAACCATCTTATATGCATGGTCACCTCAGGGACCAATTAGACAAAAATCTCTAGAGTAAAATCCTGATGCAGCTTTTCTTTGTGGTATGGCTCCCCTGAATTTCAACACTGACCAAACATACTTGGTGTTTTGAAGTGCTATAGGAAAGTAAGGAAATGTATTAAATAATATATTATAGACAAAACTTCTGAGTCTTCTCTCTACTAGAGAACAGGAAAGAGGCAAAGATGAGGGAAAAAAAAGAAAAAGAGAAAACCCCACAGTTCTTTCAATTCTTTGTCCTCACCTTTATACCTTTGCTATAGGAGCTCTTATTTTCCCTTGCAACTATTCTCCTACATATAGATTCTTCTGCCATGTGTTAGCTCAAGCATTAGGAAAAACATTTCTTCATAAACTATTCACTTGATACAATCTTAGTTCATTAATTAGAATACTTTTCAAAGGGGAAAAAATTGGACTGAATGATTAGCATATTTGACCAAAATTCCCATATAGTTCTAGTTTACTTTAGACTTTTCCAGTTATCAGAGAAAAACTATTCCAGACACATTCTGACTAGATTTCATATGCATACACAGAACATATATGTCATTCCTAATGAAAATTGAACATAGTGAAATAATTATTTGGGAATTTAATTTTAATTATTTTTAACTTTGCCTTCATATCACTAATATGAAGGAATAGTTCATTTATACCAAGAGAAGATATTTACTACTCAAAGGCTTTTAAGAAAAAGAATCAATGAGTTAGATTAGATTAACAGGTTAACCTAAATTGCCACATATACACGTAGGTCCTCCTGATGTCAAATGTACTCAGGACTAGATGCAATTCTAAATTCCATTTAAAAGCTGTTAGAGATAAGCTTTCCCAGAACAAGCAAATCTCATCAACTGATAGTTCTTGAAGATAAATATTTTGCTGCACATTCCATATTAGGATCTCAGGACTTTATTATTGAAGTAAAGAAAAGGAAGAAAAAAACCTATCTGTGAGGCAACAAGCTATGTAAATAAGTAGGATCACTATTTAAAAGACTCATGATTACAAAGATTCAGTTACAGTATTATTTTTACTAGCTAACATTTTCAAAATGCTTATCTGATGTAAGGATTATGTCTCAGAGATGAAATACGCTAAAGTTCAGTCAACACTTCCTAAGCTATGTATTTCTAACTCCCCTTCAAGTGTAATAAGGTTTTTCCTAGTCACATTTAATAATAACTTTTTATAAGAAAAAATGCAACAACTTATTTCTCTGTTCAGGAAGTGCAAGTACATGGAACAGACTTTGAAGAAAAACCAACACACTAAACAAAACCAAAGCCTAGTAGCAAGAGTTCAGGGGAATACTTGAGTTTCAGTGTACTGATTTAGCTCATGCACAACCAAAATATTGAACTTCTGCTCCTGAACAAACTAGAGAGGAGCAGAGGTACAACTGCATATTACTAGGGAATCTAAAAGCAAGACCATCCAGGTTTTCCACATGACCCTGAATGCATATCTTGTTTTCATGCAAGGGAATAATCTTTAATCCCTTTACTCAACACAGTTGAATCTCTTAAATAGATAAACATACCTGCACATACAGATCCCAGTTGCATATAAGTAGTCCATCCAGGTTGCTGTTACTACTAGAACAATTTGTATAGCTTATTTGCAGCCATTTCTTCCTCAGAATAGGAGGAAATTTTAAATACCTCTGCAACTAATATGTCCTGGTAGGAAGGCTTTAAGTCCTTTCTTCTCTTTGGGATGGACATCCATATATATGCTGAGACTCAGAGGACCTCTTCCTTCCTCTAGGACAGCTGCAGGACATCAGCTTGCTGATGAAAATTGACTGCTCCAGGAAAGCCTGAGTTCAATTAAGTTTCAGTGGAAACTGGGATTGTAATTGTTTTAGTCACTGTTGAAGACAAAACTTACAGGTGTTTTTAAAATGCTACCCATAATGGGCTCACACAATAAAATATTTGTTGTGAAACAGACATATTATATGATTTCAATGTATATTAAACATTCATGCTTGTTTGCCTTACGTGCTAATATTTCTGACAATTAATTTAAGAGATTTTGCACAAGCAAACAAAACAGCTTACAGTATCATCTATTTTTCTCCACCTTTTCATTAGTGGAGTTATTGATACGTATAGTTACTGAATTTATCCTTATTTCTTACCTTCTTAAAAGCGCCTCTGCCTTTATCAGCATAGTTTGGACTTTGTCAGCTGTATTCTGCTGAAATGTTATCATTCTGAATTTTTAAAAAACACACACAGAGCATTTTCTCACTGCCTTCTCTCTATCCCACTCTTTCTCTCATCATGTTAATAGAAACTGTTGGGTGGCAGACAGTAGGACAAACAAAATAAAAAAGAATAATAAAGCAAAATCACTCATCAAGTACATTTTAATTCACCAAACCTCAGTTAACGAAAGGCAGCTGAATCTCACAGGTTTCAGCCAATATTTAGTTGTTTGGGGTTTTTTCCCATTACATTTACTAGTGGCAGTGCATATCCTCAAGAAACAGAAAACAATATTCCATAAACATAGAGAACTTACAGAAATCTTAAGTATTGTAAGTACTGTAGACATATTAAACGTTATGACATTGAACAGTTGACTCAGATTTCTATGGTGGCAATGCACTCTGTATAGCAGGTCACAGTCCTGAAATTATATACAAGACTCTAAATTGCCTTGGGCCATTAATTTCTCTCTGATTTCCTGCTCTACTCTTTGAATAACTTTATCTAGTAAGCTAATGTGATTTAATAATGGTTATTGTTTATTAAAGTATACCTTACAAAACAAATGCAATGGAGGAGTTACTATCCTCAGTGTTAGGTCAGGGACAGAGGTTAGTGTGTGAAAAGGGTAGGACTAACAGCAACAGTGGGGTACCTAGTGAGGAACCAAAGGAAATCAGTGCTGTAGTCTGTCTTCTCCAAGGAGTTACAATGGCAGTGATTTCCAGCAACTATGTGAAGTTCAGGTTACATTGAGGTTTGGTTTAGGACAAAAAAAAAAATAAAATTGGAGAAGGAAGAAGCACAGTAAAATTGGAGCCCATAAGACTTTGAAACTTTAAAACTGAACTAAGCCAAAAAAAGTAATTCAATGTGTTATTGAACACATTTTTCAGAATCCAATTTATATTAGCCTGACTGGTGCTAAGAAAATGGGCATTTCCATAGAAACACTGAAGGAATTTAACAAGCATACACAAAACCCTGTAGAAGCGGATGTGTAGCCAGGATGTGTCTGCTGTTAATCTTGATATACACAAAGTGTTGATCCTTTTTGTTGCCTACTTTAGTACAGAAGATCTCTAAACTGCAAAAGTCATGCCTGCTACTTTTGTGTGTTAAAATTGCTATATCTGATGAGAGATTACAAAGGGTTTTAAAGAGAGAAGAGTGCATAGACTTTCTCTATTAGTCTTTCAAAGAGAAGTATATCATAGGAAAGATCCATAACTGAAGTCAAAAGTTCAGTACCTTCGCTAAGTGTAAATGCAAGACAGTGCTCTTGGCTGCTATTTGAGTTTGGGTATTTTAAAACAGCTGAACACTGAAATTGCCTTTTCTTTTCATTACATTCTCTTTTCTTTCCATTTTTACTACTGCTATTACAGCAGCTCCCTTTGGTACCACTCTAGTTTATGTGTAGAGAGTGGTACTATTATAGACTGCTCTTCCTAGCACTTTAAAATTGGCCCAAGAATATCTTTCTATCATGTGAAGTGTGTCACATGAAGCCTTCTTTCTATTAAATTAAAAAAATAATATAACTTGCAAGAGAAGTCTAGTTTCAGCTTTGGAACAAATTTGATTAGACATTGATTCTCTAAAGATAAACATTTATGTTGAATTATAGCAAGAAATCAAAATTTTATTATGTTATTTTAACAAAATAAAAAATCCTCTCTTGCTTTTTACTAGTAAAATAGAAACAAAACCCCCAAACATTTAAAGTTACATATTGCATTGCAACAACTTTTAGTTTAGCTGTTCTAACTGTTAATATTTTATTGTCAATAGATCAAAACTAGGGATTCAAAAGTATTTTCCTTTAAAACAACAACAACAACAACAACAACAACAACAAAACCCAAAACAAACAAAAAACCAAACAAAAAACCTCCAACATTGCCTAGTTTCCTAATTCTTGATACTGCTTTCTATGCTTTGAGAATTCTATGTCCTCTTAGCTACATGAAAATACGATTACTGGCAAAAGAATTTCTAGATCCATTCTGAATTGATAGGACAGGGATTTACAATAACTTTTTCCATTACTTCTTTGTGCTTTGTTTTTCATCTTGTTCAGAATTTGAAGCAACTTGGGATATGATTTTTGCATTCATTTGTGCTACATAATTTGTAGTCAGGCAGCAGCTTATGATGGGCCCTGGGAAAACTGCTGCAATATGAAGTTACCTTCCATGGTAAATGATGTTAACATTTGTCTTAGATTACATCTGTAAGTGTTCTTAGTCACTTTGTATTTATTTCTCTGAAATATACACTCACAAAGAAGTTTAAAACTTTTGAACATGTAGGGAGAAGTCATTGACTGAATACACAGTTGTCCCATTGCAGTAGCTGGTGAAGTAAATTGGTAGAATGTAAAATGCCTTAGCTATTGTTGTAGTAATGTATTAAATCTGCGTGATGTGGTAGAAGTTGGTTAGCAACAAAAGCCAGTCCATTTCCCCTACAGATACACTGGAAATCTCTGTGATATTCAACCTCTCACTAAGCCTGGTACTCATGTTTCTTCTCCATACAATGATGGTACAACAGCACTTTTCAAAGGATAATTTACCATCAAAAAAAGAAACAGGCCAGTGTCCAGAAGGGACCGTTCCTCTCTATTTACTACTTCTAATAAACTTGAAGATACATCTTGCACAGCAAGCTTCATTTTTTTTAATGATGGCAACATAAAATGATCTATTGAACAAAACTCTCTGGCCAATACCTATTTAGATGTAAATATTGAAGCACCTGTATTGTTAATCACTTTTATGTGACTATTATGTGAACAGAATCCCACGATTAGAACTTGGCTGAGTGGCTAAACATGGGGATCAAAACAAAATGATCCTTGGAAGGTAAGTGTTTAATGGCTGCAAATGTAAGGCTTCTAGGTCTTACTGTGTCTTCATTAAATGACATTATGCAAAAAGAGATGCAGCATGAGAATACTTTTTTCAGGTATCTTGGTTTCAAGGAACAAAAAAATATAGTGAACAACTGAGAAATATGTCAGAAAACAAGAAATGCATGTAGTCTCCTAAACAGAATAAAATATTATATTAGATTTTCAAATAAGAAGTAGGGACAGAAACTAAGAGTTGTTGGTATACAGCCAATTAAATTAATTTCCTTTTATATATACATATAAGCACCTTTTAAAATCTGATATCACTGGAGGTTTGTTGCATGGAGAGGTAAGAACCAACTCCATAAAGTTAAGCCAAGTCAAATTAACTAAACAAGAAACTTCCTTGTGTTCATTGGGACATGGATGAACTAGTAAATGACTTGTGACCTCATCTGTGTTTAGTTCACAAGATTTAATTATCTAATAGTTAGAGAGACATATGAAAGAGAGAGCAGTACAAAACGTTATGTAGGAGGTTGCTGTGGCTGACGTATGGAGAAAGATCAAAAGAACTAACTACATGTACCTGGTTAAATGATGTCCAAAGAAACATTCCACAAGAAGTCGAAGATGAAAATACTGAGAAGGAAAGCATTTATAGAGAAGCATACAGGAATTACTAGGAAAAATGGAAAAAAAAAAAAAAGAAAGAAGAAAAAATATAAATAAAAACCTTTAAAAGGAAAATTCAACAAATATAAAAGTTGCCCAATAGTAACAGTTATTAAACCACAGGACATTTTTTCTCAAGAAACTCACAGAAAAGCCATTCAGGAGCTATGAGGGAAAAAAATGTGATACACAGTATATGACAGAGAAATATCTAGCACTGAAAAAATTAGACTAGCTTCACTCGGGTAATTTTTCATTTTTAGCACGGATCAGAAGTAATTCTATCTATAATTCTGTTGCACTCAAAACATACTTTTTAAAAGCAGACAGAATACAGAAGCTTTAATTAAATGAGACCTGTGTGTGGAGATTCAGTAAACAGACCCATATACTTTCACCCTTCACCATATTTTTGCCTTCCCTCACTTGTGGTTAAGTTGTAGATGGCAAAGCACTGTAAAATTTCACCTCTGAGCTTTTTTATTGTTTTGTTGGAAGGGAATATTCTTTTACCTTTCTCTGAAGCATTATATGTTACAGCAGCTAGAAATCAAATGCTTTTGTGCATTAGTGCCATTGAAGTCTATCTTTGATTAGTGGGCTTTGCTCTCCTTCTGGAGATAAATGAATTTGCCAGCAGGGCAGGGCCAGGAGGGAATTTTCCTTCCACTGAGGGGGGATGCAATTGCTCTTTTGTTCTGCTTCTTGGTTTTGGTTCTTTGTCTTACTTGGACCCCATTCTGTAACGTTTACATTTCCTAGCTAACACATAGGAGTTTAAGTTTCCTTTTGGGTCCTAGTAAAGAATGGCTCTTCCTTGATCCTTCCTACTCTCAGCTAGTGGCATGCTGAAGTTATGTTGTTTTGTTGTGTGGGGTGTTTGGTTTGTTTGTTTGTTTGTTTGTTTGTTTTTAAATCTTCAACCATACATTTTAAGTTTTTTTCTAGGATACTGAGTGGTTTTCTGAAGTGCACAGAGGGCAACACAGGGGACTCTTCTGAGCTCATGCTTCAACTTCCTTCAGGTCTTCTGGGAAAAACAGAGGACCATAGCCATGATTTTCTCCTGGTTTATATTCCTGCATCCTTATAATAGAGCCAATGAACTGCAGCAGCAGTGAAGACTGGCTGTATTTAGCAAAGTTTCCCATGTAAGTTGTTCTGGATTTCTGCTTATTCTGACTCTTCATTTCTCCTCGAAGAAAGAAATGCCTGGGAAGTGAAAACTTATGTACACATGGGAACATGTGTGTGTACATAGTATCCTGGATTGTTTTAGAGTTCAGCATACTTGGAGTTAGCATTTATTTGGTGTATACATCTTGTCTCAATGAAACAATTGCATCTTAATTCTGACTGGGGTAAGCATACAGATAAATTTCCTAACGTTATTTCTTTTCCTGTGGCAATGCCCAAACAGAGATCTGGATATAGAACTTCAAGATTTAAAAGACTAAAGCAGCATATCTAGTGATTTGACAGAATGCAGAAATTAGTCATGTCAAAACAGGGTCCCACATTAAGGAACAGACTAAAGAGAATTGTTCTGTAATGTGTATACCATGCCCATGTAATAGTAACAAATGAGTATTAATGTTAATGTTACCAAGTTTGATAATGCAAACATTTCTGCTTTAGAAAGGGTTAACAGACTTCATAGCTTTTTAAGAGGATTCAGGTTCTGTTCCCATCTTGCATTTCTGAATCACAGTCACTTTGGTTATCAAAGGGGGTTAACTAAAATCACTGAGGATTAGAAATTAATTTCAACATCTGCTAAACTGTATTTGGCACAAGGTATTTGCTTAACATGAACGAGAAACTCTCCATCTTTAAAACTGGTCACAACAGACAAACAAAATAACATTTTTCTTTTAATAGAGTCATGTTATATTTTAAAGTTAATGAGGCTCTCAGAATTCCTATGGAGAGACCTAGAAATCTCAGTTATGTAGAACTTGATGTAAAACCCAGTGAAGTTGCTGGACACTTTCCACCAGTTTGAGTTTATTTTAAATGTCCATTTATATGCATATTTACAGGTCACCAGGGGAATGAAATATACTCTCAGTTTCTCAAAGAACAGCTTGGAAGTTGCAATATTTTTTTGATCTTTATACTCTAGTTTGCTTTATCTGTTATTCTACCTACACATGACTACAGGAATCTTTGAATAAGATGCAGCCTTCAGTAGGGGAAAGCAACCTGCTGTTAAGGATGCTGCAAGACTGCTCAAAAATCATCTCAAACTGAAATGTTTGGGTCTTATTCATATTAATGAAAATGGAAATGTCCTGAAAAGTAGGTGCTTACTAAAACAGCACAAGCTCTTAAAGTAGTACTTGCATAAACCACTCATATAAAAGAAACAAAGTACCAAACATTAATTAAAGATCACTGTGATAAGATTTTAGGACCAAGAAGTGGAGAAAGGAGTACTATTTTTACTGGTTTATTCTTCCTCTAAGAGTTATTAGTTTTAATCCCAATTAATTAACATTCTTGAGTAACAATTTTTAACTCTGGAAATATGCAAAATTTAGCATTAAGACTATGTGTGGGAGATCTCCAAGTACAACGTAGGAATCCGCTACATCAGAAACATAATGTCCTGATTTTGGCTGAGATAGAGTTAATTTTCTTCCTAGTAGCTGGTATAGTGCTATGTTTTGGATTTAGTATGAGAATAATGTTGATAACACACTGGTTTCAGTTGTTGCCAGGTAGCTGTAATGTCTACACTAAGCCAAGGACATTTCAGCTTCTCACCAGGCAGACAGGCACAGCTGGCCCAGGCTGGCCAGAGGGATGTTCCCTGCCATGGAACGTCATGCTCCGGATAGAACTGGGGAAGTGAGCTGGGAGGCGGGATCGCTGCTCAAAAACAGACTGGGCATCGTTTGGGGTTTTTTTTCCCCTTCTGCATGTGGTGAGCCATGGCATTTGTGCATCGCTTGTATTGTTATTGTATTATTCTTATTCTTCTTATTCTTATTATTACACTTTGTCAGCCTATTATACTGTCTATCTCCACCCACGAGGGTTTTGTTTTGTTTTTTCTCATTCTCCTCCCCATCGCCTTGGAGGGAGGAAGAGGTGAGTGAGTGGCTGCGTGGTGCTTGGTTACTTGCTGGGGTTAAACCATGACACATAACATCTTGAATGGAGAAAGGGAGGACTTACATCCCAGAAGGACTGAATAATCTAGTATCTGATCAATTAGTTTTATTATTAATATATCTGTAATAGACTAGAATCAAGACAAAAGCAACAAACTTTTTTAGGGTCATGGAAACTGATAGTACTCATTTGTGAATAGTTTAGTTTTAACAGTTCTTGAATGTACTACTGGAAAGACAATTTCACTTCACATTTGATTAGGTTATATTTTTCATGTAATTATAGGAAAATAACTTGATGTACCATTCTTTGTCATATCTCACTGAGCTGTATACATTAAAAACCTCTGCAGCTTAGTGGAGAGCAAAAATGAAAATAACAGAGTAAGTCACATAACTAAGGTCTTTGCTCAAATATAGAAATAAAATGAATTTGAGTTATATGTAATTCTTGAGCATATGTCATTAGTTTATTTGGCTACAGATCTTCTTTGTGCATTGCTGTTTTTCATAACGAACATTTTGTCCATTTATGTATTTATTCTTTGACAGAAGAAGAGTTCTTTGTATTAGAAAATTCTTATGAACATATATTTTCCCCTCCTCCTCACATCTGTTATAGAAAGAAACAAAACAAAACTTCAGCTTTTTGGGTTAGTTTGCCATGTAAAAATAAGTGTGAAGCATAGAAAAAAAATCTCATCAGTAAAAGATATTATGAAATGCTATAAATGACCTATCAGATGTTATGTTCAATGACACTTAGGTTACCAGAGTCTCTATTTCACCAAAGCACTTGGGATCAGTGTTAGGGTGTGCTGGGAATTGGGATCTGTGGAAGTCTAGGTGTGTATAAAGGTGGGAAGGGCTGACAAGCTTGGGAAATGAAGTCAGGCAAGGGGAGGAAGGAGGCTTCTCTCCTTTTATGCATGCAAATATTTGCATACAAGGCTTGTCTTGGACCAAAGCACTGCTGCCATTTTTCCCATGGGCTCACCCATGGCAGTGCTGGTGCCCAAATGAACACAGCAGCTCTTGCCTATAGCTGAAATGAGTACTGGCTATTGAAGGTGAGGTCTTACAGATGTACAAGGAGGAGCATGCTTTGTTCTGTCTTCACCTCTGCTGCACACCAAGCCTGTGTACTGAAACTCCAGGGTGTATGGATTGCCATTTTAGAAGTGCACTTTAGGCTGTGGAGGATTAGTGTGCAATTTTCACAGGGGCAGTGAAGTGCAACCCTCTTACTCCTTGTTCCTAGGCTCATATAGGAAAAAATCATCTGACAGTGTTTCTTTTTCCCTGCTTATCATTGTCAAGGAGTCGATGTGTATCACATTTGTGATGCATGGCTTAGACCTATGATAAAATATCACATTATTTCTTTCTTCTAGCAACCCTTTTGCATAACTGACCCTTATTGCACTCTACTTAAGTAGAACAGATCAAAATGACTGCCATTTAGCAGAAACCTTAGATTTTGCTCTGATTTGATGTACAACAACAAATTCAAAACAGTTAATAGAAATCTGTGTTCAATGACCAGCTGAATCAAAATATTTGAAGAAAAACTTCACTATCCTGTGAGCTTTTGATATTTTATTTCATAGATCTTTATCCATCCTCCTCCCTATATTTTTATCTTACCTGGTAATACACTGGCTTAGTTAAGTACTTTTTCTTTGATTTTAATTCCATCATTATAAGCAATGACCTTTTATTTTAACTTTAGCTCTTTCACATCTGAAAGAAAGATGACACATCAGTAAAACATATAACTGAATTATGAAATTTTTATTCTGTAGAGATATGAAAAGAGATTTTTAACATTATTTTTACTGTTCAAATACTTGAGCCAAGATTTTGGAGGTAACTAGCCACTTTGAAAGCCTTGAAATAAGTCAGATTCTTTACATTTATAGAAACAGGAATATATCTTGGATTTAAAAAAAGATGGTTAGTGATACAGTATCTCTCTATGATTCACAGCTGTGAAGACATGTGTCCACTGCACAGATGTAGTAATCTTGTAGTCCAAGTCAATAAAAAAGAACTTCCATTTCAATCTTCAGGTCAGCTCAGAGGCATAAAACCATTGCTCTAATGTGACGTAGGTACAAACCAACACAGGCATGAGATTTTTATTGGGCTGAGGACTGTAAGTTATCTATTAGCACTGCACAGTGCAACAAATACACTCCAGGTACGGGCAGCCATGATTGCAGCAGCCTTCACCTGAGCCCTTCACCTGCCCACAGCTGTGTGCAGTTCTGAGATGCGTAAGGGTTGCTCTGCATGGTGTGCTGGGGAGGGGGTCTCATTCGAGCACCTCGTCCTCTCTTGACTGCTCTCCCTCTGCTTCCATTACTGCAGGCTTTGCAAGACAGACTTGGAGTCACCTCAGCCACAGTGTCTTGCTTGCAATGAAGAAAGCCCCAGCTACCTTCAAAACTTGGATCAGTATGTTTTGATTCCATACAGATACTGCCTTTCTCATTTAGCCTTTTTTCTTTGATTTCTACTGGCTTATTAAATTTCTACTTGATTATCCATTTTCTTCAGTCTTTTCCCCATACCCCAACACAGTATCATTTTATTAAATATTTACTTTTTGCTTTTTCAGTTCTTAAGCCTATCTTGAAAAATGCCAGTCTTCTTTCTAAACACTTTCCCTTGTATTCCTTTTTTAATTTGTATGTACAATTCCGAGTTTATTAATTTTCTCAGATCCTCTTGCACTGCTGACCAAAGAGCACAGTTTACAGCAAGTTAGATTGTTGAGTTATTATGACTGTTTTCTGGCAAGCAGTGCATTAGGTCATGCAAAAATAATGAGACTTTTTCATCTATACCACAGCATGCCAAGAAGTCTGTAGACATTATCAAAAGATAAATTAAAGTATAACTTGAGATGAAAAGAAAAGCAGCAGCACAAAAACTAATTAATTTCCAAAATAGTTAAGGAATTAAAATATTCTATAAACAGCAATAATGAAGAACAGTAATTTTATTTGCTAGAAAACTTTAATAGGAACTTGGCCATTTGGTCTACTAGTGTCATAAAATTATGTACTAAAATTGCTTATTGAAGTGCAAAAATAAAAATATTTTTGTTCATGTCCATTTGTAAAACTACTTGTTCAGTCCAAATCAATTTCAGGTTGTGTTTTTAAACATGATATCTTTTACACACATAAGTGATGATAGTTTCTCTTCTATTTCTCTCTTGGTATATTTATTTTTGAGGAAAAGATTCTCATTTGGGTTTCATATATGTAAATATATAAACATATTTCATCCAGTACTTAAGGGTTTTTTTTTGTCTGTGTGATTTTTTTAAAGAAAGCTTCATTTGAAAATTCACTGCTCCTCCCCCAGCTCTGAGAAGTTCTGTTAAGCATTTCATCCTTTCCTCACTGATGTTTTCTATTCTATTTCTAAGCCATCTCCTTTCTAATTCCCATTTCCTCTTCCATTTTTCCACTCTGTTACATCCTCAGTTCACTGGGGAATTTTTACAGCTCCCCTAAATCATAGCTCTCAAGAACAGATGGATAGGGACAAACCATTGAATAATGAAACTAGACTTGTTTAGACTGATTGCTTTGTATTCCCTATGACCTTATTTTTTTTTTAAATGGAGAATTCCCTCAATGTCTTATTCTGAAAAACAAACTCACTATAAAAGGTCATTCTGAACTGATTGTATGATCAAGAGTCCTGGAACATGTGGGCTAAGAAAATATATCTAGCTTATTTCCATCTCCAGCAGCTTCAGTTCTAAAAAGAGAATCTAAAAATAGCTATTGTTAGAGTCTTAAAGTTTCAGAGCCACTTTCTTTCAGTCACCAAAGCTTCCACATAAATTTTAAAACACATCTGAGAAATTAGAATACTAACTATAGGTT
The DNA here is from genome assembly GCA_013400195.1 of Aramus guarauna. NCBI lineage: Eukaryota > Metazoa > Chordata > Aves > Gruiformes > Aramidae > Aramus > Aramus guarauna. The sequence goes on from VXBL01000630.1 coordinate 39,256, forward strand.
GCCATAAAATTTTACTAAAACAAGTAATTTTCTGACCATCAAAATAATGTAATAAAAAGTAAGTTAAAGAAGAGAGGCAACAATGTATGTCTAGCCATTCTATTGTATAGCTCTGGTTATGCTGGTCTAGTGAAACTCAAGCTGTAATAAATCATGGCATCTCGCAATGACAGTTTCAGATGAACAAGTTTATTGGGACAGACAAGTACATCACTAAGAGTGTTATTTACTTCAGGTGCTGACATACAGTACCAGCTGTTGGATTTAAACACAGACTCAGTCATTGCAGCTGAAAACTATGGGAATTTTTCAAATCAATATGAGCAAAACTATGGGCGTCATAGCATAACATAAGTAATACAGGTTTTTTTTCCAACAGTGCAGAAATCACAAAGTTTGAGAGAAATAAAACTACACCAAAGCCAGGCAAAAATTCCACTCTAATCTCTAATAACAAAAAAATACCACATTTACATTAAGTGTTAATATTGTGGTTATAGTTTTTAAGGAAGTTTAAAGAAATTTTGTCTTTGAAAAATCAGTGGCTGAACTTTAGGGTCTTGCTGGATTTCATAGCTTTCTTGAGGTATATACCCAAACTGCCTCTAGCCACGTTTTTTCACAAGTAGGTATGTTTTTCAGCATGCTAAATGCAAATGCGAGATAGGTTTTCTTATGTAAGTAGTCTAGAATGGAAGCACACCCAGCACTGCTCTGAGCTCTCACTCTGCCACTGAACATGGGGACCTAGCTCATGCAGAGATCTGGGGAATCAACCTAAAAGCAAGGGCGTCTGTGCTGCCGGTAAGATAAACAAACAACCCTGACCCTCCCAATCCATAATAAACCAACCAACCAAAAAACCCACAAAACCAAAATCCAAACCAAAACCACACAGGCGATAGGCACACAGTGTGAAATGTACTTTGAGGTGGAATACCTAAGGAAAACAATATACCTGTTCAGGTCGCAGTGGCTCCAATGACTAGAATTGTGAGGATTTAATCAAATAGGGATATCCAGCATGGAAATAAAATAGCTGCTTCAAGAGTGTATTAGTGTCCTTGTGGGAGGAAAACACCTGTTCTACAGGAAGGGCAGGAGGTGACAGCTACCTCATACATAAAAGAACTGTTTGGTAGCCTCATCCAAGTCCCCTCTCCTTCAAGGTTCAGAACTGTTGTATGGTGTTGAGACCAAAGGAAAAACAATGACCAGATCAACCAGATGAGAGAGACTATATGTCTCAATACTGAGAGGATTTTTGTAGTTATTACAACATCAGAAAATGAAGAATGAGATATTAAAGGTCCCCTTCTGAGGGAGTGAATCCTATCTGACAACCAGACCAGGAAGTATGAGCCAAACTGGAACTAAGTCAAAGATATTAAAGATATATTGCCAATACTAATGCAGACTTTTGGCCATGCCTTATTTAATCTTCAGTATAAGGTACTTTACTAATTAATCAGGACAGTCATGTATCTTCCTCATAGAAGACTGACACAATGACGGTCCTCTACTAGTGTAAGTCAAGGAGATCAGTATACAGCTGGTATTATTAGTCCTTCCATTTAAGCATACAAGCTTTGGTAGTGACTTATAAATACTGCAAGGTTAATGTGTAACTCCATGAATGGTTGATATGAAAACCAAAGTTAAAACTTTAGTTTCTTTTTATAGATGACATTGCATGAAATCACACCACTGGCAAGACATGAAGTTCCAACAACAAAAAAAACCCACAACAACCCCCATGCCCCAAACCCCTACAGTCCTGTTCTGTTGTGGTGGGTTAACCTTGTCTTCCTTGCAGGTGCCCACCAAGATGCTCTCTCACTACCCTACTCAACAGGACAGGGAGAGGAATTATGAAGAAAAGCCCATGGGCTGAAATAAGGACAGGGTGATCTCTCACCAATTGCAACAATTAATTTATTGCCAATTAATAAAAAAGTAGGATAGTAAGAAATAAAAAACAAGAGTAAAAGCACCATCTCTCACCCCTCCCTTCTTCCCAGGCTCAACTTCTACCACATTCCACCCCAGGTGGTGCAGGGGGGATGGAGAATGGGAGTTGCAACCAGTCCATAACACTTCCCCTGCTTCAGCATAGGGTTTCTCCTACAGGATACAGTCCTTCACAATCTTGTCCAACATGGGTCCTTCCCACAGGCTGTGGTTCAAGAACTTCTCCAGCATGGATCCTTTCTACAGAGTGCAGTCCTTCAGGACCAGACTGCTCCATCGTGGGTCCCCTATGGGGTCACAGGTCCTGCCACAAAACCTGATCCTGCATAAGCCCTTCTGTACAGGCCACAGTTCCTGCCAGGACCCTGCTACAGCGCGGGCTCTCCATGGGCTGTAGCTACTCAAGGCTGTCCTGGTTTCAGCTGAGAGAGAGTTAATTTTCTTCATAGTGGCTAGTATGGGGCTATGTTTTGGATTTGTGCTGGAAACAGTGTTGATAATATAGATGGTTTTGATATATAGAGATGTTCTTGTTGTTGTTGAGCAGTGCTTACACAGAGTGAAGGCCTTTTCTGCTTCTTGTACCGCCCCACCAGTGGGATGGCTGGGGGTGGGCAAGATCTTGGGAGGGGACACAGCTGGGACAGCTGACCCCAACTGACCAAAGGCATATTCCATACCATAAGACATCATGCTCAGTTTATAAGGAGGCTGGGGAAGAGGGAGGGCAACGGCTTTCGGAGTGATGGTATTTGTCTTCCCAAGTAACCATTATGCATGACAGAGCCCTGCTTTCCTGGGGATGGCTGAACATCTGCCTGCCCATGGGAAGTGGTGAATGTATTCCTTGTTCTGCTTTGCTTGTGTGCATGGCTTTTGCTTTACCTGTTAAACTGTCTTTATCTCACCTCATGAGTTTTCTCACTTTCACTCTTCCAACTCTCTCCCTCATCCCAATGCGGGGGAGTGAGCGAGTGGCTGCGTGGTGCTCAGCTGTTGGCTGGGGCAAAACCATGACAAGGACATATCTACCTGCTTTTGCGTAGGGTCCTCTACAACAGGCAGTATGGAGGACTATGTATTATACTGTGGCCCTTCATGGGCTGCAGGGGAATCACTGCTCTGGTGCTTGGAGCACCTCCTCCCCACCCTTCTCTTAACTTGGTGTCTGCAGAGTTGTTTCTCTCACATTTTATCACTCCTCTCTCACAGATGCTGCATAGCATTTTTTGCCCTTTCTTAAATATGTTCTCACAGAGGTGCCACCAGTGATGCCGATTGGCTCAGCATTGGCCAGTGGTGGGTCCATGAAGGCTGGCTGAAAGTCAGACACGGGGTAGCTCCTGGTGTTTTCTCACACAAGCCACCCTTGCAGCCCCCTACTACGAAAACCTTGCTACATAAACAAAATATATCTATCTTGGATTTAGGGAAGAGGGATTTAACAGATTTGGCAGACATCAACCAGAAAGTAAGTATTATTTATCTTATGAAATGGTGAAAATATAGAGTGGAAAGAATACTAGAGGAGAAAATTACAATAGAGAGACTGGAAAAGCAAGTTGTTAAAGAGAAGTGACACCTTTTATGCTAAAAACCAGAAGCATGCAAAGAACTGCAGTTACTAAAAACAAAGACTTCAGTTAATCCAGTATCAAGCAATACAAATTCTTGAAAGGTACTGGGGTACATTTTGTCTTCCAAATCATCTTCCAGATTTAAAATCTTCTTAGATTTCTAAAATAGTTAAAAATAATTTGTATGGAAACAGTTGTACAACTATATTCTTTATTATTCTAGGGCAAAGGACAGACCATGACAGCAAACTAAGGACAGCAACTTTCACAAAAGCAGACCATAATTTGAAGGGGATTGGGGGGGCGGGGGGCAGTCTATAAGTGTGTTTTATGTATCTGAAAGTATATTTTATATCTATTAAGTTGTTCTACAGGATAACTGGCAGATCCTGAAAATGACAGTATTAAAAGGACAGTGATAAGACTAATTCAAAGGAAAGATAGTTAATTCAATAAAATACTAATCTAATCAGAAATGCATCAATGTTAAGGGAAAAAAAGAGGGAAAATTGCAAGCTGACAAAACCACTGTTGCCAAAAGGTAAGTATGAAGAAATGACAGAAAAATGAAGACATGAAAACAATCAGAAAGGCTAGCTATAAAATATGATACAGCAAGAAGAGGGTTTATAAGCACAATAGAAAATGAAATCAAAAGGAAACAAAAGTCTCTTATTCAACAGGAAAAGAGAACAAGAAAGAGATTATGCACAAAAGACTAAATTCAATATCTTAGACTTTTTCATTAAAGAAAGAAAGTAAAAGGTAGTTATGACCAGATACTTCACACAGTGAGTTTTATCACAAAGTATGTTAAAGAGAGTTTGAAAAGCTCAGAGTAAAGAATACTTAGATAAATAAGTCGCATTTAAGTCATAATAGCCTGATGAATTTATCTGTAAATTCTTAAAAAAAAAAAAAAAAATCTGACCAAAGAGTTTTATAAAATATTAGTGGTTTTCTTCAAGATGACATAGAAGACAGGTGGTTTGAAAAAAGGAGAAGAATGTGAAATTCTGTATCAACTATTAAAAAGGGAGAGGTGGAGAAGTGGGAAGGAATGGAAAAGAATTACAGATCATGGCACCTACCTTGAGGAACTAGGACAGAAAGAATTATCGAACTATTTATATTGAGAGAGAATAACATGAAAAAGACAGACAGCATGGTTTTGTCAAAGTTCAGATAGTGCCAAAGCAGTCTTATTTTTTCCAGGATGGAACCTGCTTCAGACGATGCAGAAGATGTAACTGATTTCAATAAGGCTTTTCCTATTGCCCTATGAGACTTTCTCAATAGGAAACTAAAGAACCACAATCTAGATTTAAAAACAGTGAGTACTCAGTGCTTTATAAACTACACTCCAAGTACTTATCAGTGTTTCCTCTGTAGTGAGAGAGTATTTCACAATGCAGCAGCTACAATAAAAGCAGAACATGGTTATAGGTATCAATGATGTAAAACGTAATGTCTTTAGGAAAGAGCTCATGGTGGAATAGCAAAAAGGCTCTATGGGAAAAAGTGAGCCTGAATGGTTAAAGTTTTATGGAAAGATAGATTAGAAAAGAAGAAAGGGAAAATTACTCTAGATATATGGATAATGCACACTCTTTACACAGGTAATGGAAGACACAAACATTGTGCTTTGAACTTGACTAAATATGTCAGCTTGATGCCTTATCCAATAAATTGTGAAGATTGTGGCTTTCAGATGTTTACTTTATGTATATTTAATTGCTTAAATTTGGTGAGGGAACACTGTACCACAAGCTTCATATGTAGCCTGTTAACAGCGCTGCTGCTAATATTACATATTCTGTTCTTCATCTCTGCAATCAATTTCTTACATCTCTTTCAGTTTCATCTGGAAGCGGACTGCTTAAAAGTAAAGTGATATAAAGTGTTTCCCAGCAACTACTGCATCACTTCCAGTGACCTTCAAATTACATTTAACATTTGTCTTGGATAAAACTATAAGGCTGCTCAGTGTTGTGGACAGGAAGATTCATCTGGTACTGTTAACCTGATCAGTAGTGAAATAAAAAGTCAACTGAGCTTACATTTTTACAGCCTTGGGAGAAAGTTAAAAAACACATTAGTTGGCTTAACAAAATGATAGCAGACAGAGAATCTGTATCCAAGGTTATAACTTGTAGTAGGTTAGTAAGCGCTGTACATCATATATAGTTATAAACTATATGCACTGTATTAGTTTAAGGACAATCTCACTTTTGTTTTCTTTTAATTCAAGAGCTCCTTTGATTTGTCCCCCCAAAAGAAAACAAACAAATGAGGTTTCAAGGGTCAAAAGCATAAAAAGTATTATGAATTTCAGAAAAACAGAAGGTATCACGTGGTAGGGAGATTCATTCTACGATCTTTAATCATCTAAGACTATGTATCCATTACTAAGTTTTTTGGTGCAACAGAAGTAGATCAGTAGACTGAAATGGATGGTGCTAAAACTCCTCAGCCTTATCTCTGTTCTTCCTTATGCCCTTTTCAGAAAAAAATGGTGCCTGCTAGTTAACCTTCCTTTTTAATCCACATTTAGATAACATCCTCTGTACAAAATCACCCTCAGCAATGATGTAGTAAACTCAGTCCAGTGGCTAAACAGCTTTTCTAGAAAAACACCGTAGTGAGCTGGTGTCCAGCTTCATGTACCTCCTTTTCTATAAAATACAAGGAAACATGCAGATTGACTTCTCTGGGAGTCTTTGCATGGGGACTGCTTTACCCATGGTCACCCACGGGTGTTCTGAGCACAAGAGATGCACATTATTCCTTTAGGACACAGGGGCTACTTTGTCCTCTATGGTGGTTTGTTTGGGGTTTTTTTGACCCCCCCCTAAACTTGAGCATGTGGCTTTCACTGCTGCTTCCATTAACCCTCAGAAAACCTCATAGGCCTCAACTTGAGCAGGCTGCTGGGAAGAGTATAGTGGACAAGTGCTGCAGCGTGAAGCTTAGAAGAAATGTTAAAAGGACAAATCTGGCAAGGCAAGGTGTTATTGACTGCTCAACTAGATAGCAGGAGACTGTAAGTGCTTGCTGCTGCTTAGCGGAGGCAGCCTTCATAAGGACTAGGAAAGTAGTAGGAAGAGCTGGCTGCTTAGTCTCTAGTGACAAAGGACTTTATGTGTAAGAAACCCTTCTCTTCTTCAAATGATATATTAGCTTCTGCCACATCCTCCAGATTACCTCCTTTACAGCTTTCCACTGCAATTACCAAATAGTCCTGTGCCAAGGTATTTGAAGCCATTGAGAGAATAACACCCATCCATGACCCACCAGTCCCCAAAGACTGTACTGTCCCAGACAATCCTCACAGCCAGGCCTCTTCAGTCTCAGAAGCTACCTCTGTCCTTCTCCTGGAGTTACTTGGCGGTCAGTGTGGGCCTATTTCCAGAGAGAGCAATGGAAACTTGTCTTTGCAGCCTGTCTCCCATGCATAGATTGAAGGCAGACTTGCCACAGCCTTCAGGACTAGGTTGGGCCATCCAGACCCCACAGCACAGGGTTTCCACCCTATCTCTTTGCTACCACACCTCAGGGAACACACATACCAACAAGGAAGGCAGATGATGAAAGCCTGAATGAGAGGAACATCTGCTGCTAAAGAGGAAGGAGTTCAAACAGAAAAGTTTGTTTCCCGAGAAGGACAATCTGGTCCATTACTTGCATAGAAATAAACAGTAGCTGATAGAAAAAGGATCTAAATGTGACCTAGATTTTCACATAATGAGTCCAGAGAAGGGCCACAAAGTTGATCAGAGGGCTGGAGCACCTCTCCTATGAGGACAGGCTGAGAGAGTTAGGGTTGTTCAGCCTGGAGAAGAGAAGGCTCCAGGGAGACCTAACTGCGGCCTTCCAGTACCTGAAGGGACCTACAGAAACGATGGAGAGGGACTGTTTACCAGGGAGTGTAGTGACAGGACAAGGGGTAATGGGTTTAAGCTGAAAGAGGGTAGATTTAGATTAGATAGTAGAAAGAAATTCTGTACTGTGAAGGTGGTGAGGCACCGAAATAGGTTTCCCAGAGAAGTTGTGGAGGCTCCATCCCTGGAAGTGTTTAAGGCCAGGTTGGATGGGGCTTTGGGCAACCTGGTCTAGTGGAGGGTGTCCCTGCCCACGGCAGGAGGGCTTGGAACTAGATGATCTTTAAGGTCCTTTCCAACCCAAACCATTCTATGATTTTATGATTCTATAATTCTCTCCTCTACCCCACTGAGGGGGGAATGAGCAAGCAACTGTGTGGGTGTTTAGCCACAGTCTGGGGTCAACCCATCGCAAACATTGAGCTGCCTATGTAAATAATTACAGAATCCCAGAATAATAGGGGTTGGAAAGGGACCTCTGGAGATCATCTAGTCCAACCCTCATGCTAAAGCAGGGCCACCTAGAGGATCTAGGTGATTTAATTATTAATTAATAATTAAACAATATCTAGAGTAGAAGACCATACCCTGTTTTGGAAATCTGTTGAAGTTAGAGGACTTTAAACAATTTTTTAATGTTTTGAACAGCTTTTCAAGTGAGAGGTTAAAGCAGCAGTTAGATGATCCAAAGTCTTCTCCAAAGACTGTGAAGAAACTTGCTGGAGATGGTGCTACATTTTCTTCTGAAAAAGAGGATGAAGAGCAATTGACTCTCTCCCACCATACCCCAACAAACAGGAGAGATGTCAGTGGTATTTTTTATATGCAAGCAGATAATTACTGTCAGCGTCATCCAAGACCACTTTTCCAATACAAAATGGAGAAGATACCATACTATAGCTAAAGCTGCTCAGATCAGTGCAACTCAGTCTGAAAGGAAGAGTTGTGACTTAGCATGGTTTTTTTGATACTCATAAGATGATGTGAAGATGGTTTTCTTTGAGATCCTTTTCTCTGTCTTCTAGCCTTGTGGCATGGTTTGCCTTTGGGGAGAAGTAAAAGAAATTGTTCTCTAGATATTTATCTGTGACGTCTTCTTCATCTCATTAATCTGGAGTGCTTTTAGGGAGGACTTTTGAGTTTATTTAGAACAATTTGCTAGCCTTCAAGTGTTACTTTACCACAAACAAACTGAATGTAAAAAACCTAACTAGTAATTTGAAGTTTTCAATCCTGATTATCATGTCTAATTCAATGCATTAATAGCAGTTTCAGTAATAGTAAGATATCATTAAAGCTCTGAGTGGCTGTTATAAAGCTATTTCATTTTTTAGTGTAGAAAACAGTATGAGTACCAGCAATAGAACTGCTTTAGCATTACACACAGTCACAGTACACAATCTAAATGTGGCATTCTTAGAGGAGAGCAGAAATTATGTTGTCCTGGTACATAGCTACCAGAGTGCACAATGTGAATTTGCGAATAATCAAAGGAAAAAATCAAATAGAGTCACCATTAGTAGCTGCAAAACTGGAAAGGATGGTATTAAACCAGATAAAGTAATTAAACAAGAAAAGATGCAATAAAGATTCAGTAACAATCCTGATGACACTACCTACATGTTTCCTAAATTTTCTCAAACATAAATTATTTTGACTGGTTTCACAGTCATTATGAAAGGCAGATTGTCTTTCTGAGAACCCTTTGATAACACGGTTTATTATATTTAGATATCTCTGAATTAGTCAAATATTTTTAGTTACAACAAAGAAAGGAGGTGTTTTGTCTTGCTTTCTCTCCAGAAAATGTTTTCCACAAACAAAAATATTTATGACAATTGTATTTTCCCTTATACAACCATGGAACAGAAAAAAAATCCTTAAAACTTCTGAGGCATATTTTCCTCAACATTTGGATGAATAAGGCAAGGATTGTAGGAATCTGCATATGCCCTTGGATTTGAATACTTCACTAAAGTCACCATCCAGGTGAGCACATTGTTACCTGGCTGCTTGATGCTGGGATAACAGGGCCAGTAGCCTGGAATTAGAGGGTAGGGAAGCCAAGGAGCTGGGATCTCTGTCCAGGGAAGGGGTCATTGACAAGGTGATTAGAAAAGGGACACAAGCCCTCAGCCTCTGGAGGTGATTCTTGTCAGCCATGAGGGAAAGATATCCCTTCAGTGAAGATGTTGTTATATGTCATCCAGGCAAATGACTACCATGGAAAAATGTATCCAGTACCTGAGGGAATTAGCTGGGTGGGAGATGGTTTATTATGATCTGTACAATGTGCAGTTACCCACAGATCCTGATGAAATCAAATGTATCCAACCCATGTGGCAGAACTTTATAAAGAGAGCACCATCATCGCACACCAACTCATTTGCAGTAATGGACTGGAAAGGCGAAGAGGCACCAACAGTGGATGAAGTGGCTGGCTGATTCCAGCAATACAAAAAAGTCTCCTCCTCCTTTGTCTTGGCTGTGGAGAAACTGTCCCGGAAGATCCAGTATCTCAAAGAGAATATGTCCAGTTCCCTGCCTGTACAGACCAGTATCTCAGCTATTAGGAGTAAGCATTCCTCTGCTCAGGAGAGAGCATATAGAGGGTACACATGATGCACCCTGTGGATTTACTTATGTGACCACAAAGAGGATATGAGGAAGTGGGATGGAAAACCTACCTCGACCCTACAGGCACGGGCATGTGAGTTGAGAGGAAAAACAATCACAAAAGGGGTTTCTTCCAGGAAAAATGCTGCTACAGTTTCCAGCAGGCAGTTCCCCAGGCTGAGCAGAAGGCCTGATCATGCTTATGGTCCTCTTGAAGGGACTTCTAAGTCCTTTTTGCAAGAAGTGAGTAACAAACACGATGATCAGGATTAGATGGGCCCTGCCTCCAGCCAGGTGGAGGAAAGGGACAACCAGGTTTATTGGACTGTATGGATCCGATGGCCTGGCACATCAGAACCCCAGGAGTATAAAGCTCTGGTGGACACTGGTGTGCAGTGTATCCATATGCCATCAAGCTATAAATGGGCAGAACCCATCTGTATTTCTGGAGTCACAGAAGGATCCCAACAGCTGACTATACTTGAGGCTGAAGTGAGTCTAACTGGGAATGACTGGGAAAAGCACCCCATTCAGACTGGCCTAGAGGCTCTGTGCATCCTTGGCACAGACTGCCTCAGCAGAGGGTATTTCAAGGACCCAAAAGGGTACTAATAGGCTTTTAGCATAGCTGCTTTGGAGATGGAGGTAATTAAACAGCAGTCTACTTTGCCCAGTCTCTCCGAGGACCCTTCTGTTGTGGGGTTGTGGAAGGTCAAAGAACAACAGGTGCCAATCTCTACCACAACGGTGAACCAGCAGCAATATAGCGCCAACTGAGACTCCCCAATTCCCATCCACGAGCTGATTCATCAACTGGAGAGCCAAGGAGTGATCAGCAGAACCCACTCACCCTTTAACAATCCCATATGGCCAGTGCAAAAATCTAATGGAGAGAATGACAGTCGACTATCACGACCTGAATGAAGATATGCTGCTGCTGAGTGCTCCCATGCTGGACATGCTAGAACTTCAATATGTACTGGAGTCAAAGGCAGCCAAGTGGTATGCCACAACTGATATTGCTAATGCATTTTTCTCGATCCCTTTGGTGGAAGAGTGCAAGCCACAGTTTTCTTTCACTTGGAGGGGTGTCCAGTGCACCTGGAATCAACTACCCCAGGGGTGGAAACACAGTCCCATGGACTGCAAATAGAACAGGGCAAGGCTCCAGAACACCTGCAATACAATGATGATGTCATCGTATGGGGTAACACAGCAGAAGTAGTCTCTGAGAAAGGGAAGAAAATAGTCCAAATCCTTCTGAAAGCTGGTTTCACCATAAAACAAAGTAAGGTCAAGGGACCTGTACAGGAGATTCAGTTTTTAGGAATAAAATGGCAAGACATGTGTTGTCAGATCCCAATGGATGTGATCAACAAACTAGCAGCTATGTCTCCACCAACGAGAAAAAAAGCAAACTTTCTTAGGCATTATGGGTTTCTGGAGAATGCACATCCCAAATTACAGTGTAAGTCCTCCCTATCAGGTGACCTGGAAGAATGATTTTAAATGACAAGACTTTGAACAAATCAAACAGGTAACAGTTCATGCAGTAGCACTTAGACCAGTCTGGGCAGGACTAGATGTAAAAAATGTGCTCTACACCACAGCTGGGGAGTATGGTCCTACCTGGAGTCTCTGGCAGAAAGCACATGGGGAGACTCGATGTCAACCCAAAAGGATTGTTGTGGTTTAGCCACAGTCAGCAGCTGAGCACCATGTGGCCCCTCACCCCTCCTCCCTGGTGGGATGGGGAGGAGAACTGGAAGAAAAAGGTAAAACTCATGCGTTGGCATAAGGACAGTTTACTTAGGACAGCAAAGGAAGAGGAAAATAACAATACTTACAACAGAATATACAAAGCCGATGACACATAATGCAGTTTGCTCATCCAACCCAATGCCCAGCCTGTCCCCAAACAGCAGCCCCTCCTCTGTGGCCAGCCCACTTTATGATGTCATATGTTATGCAATACCCCTGTGGCTACTTTGGGTCATCCTGGCTATGTCCCCTCCCCGATTCTTGTGAAAATTCATTTATTCATTCATTATTCATTATTATTTAGCCAAAACTCAGGACAATCATGCACCAGCAAACATCATCTGGAAAAGAAAATGATCCTTAGCAGCCAGCACAGAATACTTTTTCCATCTTTTCCGTATGTGCTTAACTTGATAGCTGAGTTGAAATCTGTAAAGTTTTTGGGTCTTGGCCATATATTGAACATTGCTCAGCACAGCTAGCAGTGAAATTTGGATTCACTTAGGAGCACTTTTTGTTCTAGTCTAAATGAATGGCTCCACTCTATGTTTTGTGTATAGTTTTGATGCTTATGGGAAGAAAACCTTTTTTTTACAGTCTTTTCCACAAATATGTAGATTAGCCCAGCTGGTGCTTTTCTGATTGATCAGAACAAAGCCCCACCTTTGGCTGTACGACAAGGTATTTTAATCCTTTGCTGTAAACTTTCTCATCACAAAGCAGTTCTTTCAGAAACTCTGCAAAGGTATCCCACCAGTGATTTAGTGATTTTTATGAGTTACCAGATATATGCCAAACAAATGATTCTTCAGCAGACTTTAGTTAACCATTCCATTAATATCAGTTCTACCTAGTTAAAAATAAGCTTTGGATGAATAAAGTCACTTCTTTATGAGCTCACCATCAAATCGGATACCTGAACAAATATACATTTATCATTACGATCCCTGGTATCTATGAACTTTATGCTATGTATATATGTTGCAAAAACATGTTCTTAATATTTGATTGCCAAAAAAAAAAAAATTAAAGAAGCCCAAGTGAGAGTTCTTTGGTCGTCAGTGCTTACAACACTTATGTAGGGTCCTAAACATGCTCTAGGCAAAGTAATTTCAGTTTTTGTTTAAAAACCACACTGTATTTAGTGCCATATATTCACATCTAATTTTATTGCTGGTTATAATTCCTGATCCAGCTTTTCAAATTTTGTTTAATTTACATATTTGAATGTCCCACTATGATTTAATATAACTTTTTTGGAAAGTGGTATATTTGAAAAGGCAGTTTAAAATTACATACCTTCATTTGTCACACTCTTGGTGCATTTCCCACACTGATATAAGTAGTGAAATACATATATTGTTTCATACATAATAAAGCTGGCATGATTTATTTGTAATGAGTTTTTCTCCACCTTTTTTTTGTTTTATCTTTTTTGTTTTATCTTTTTCCCCTGTACTGATCCACTGCAGGTTATTTCTCAAGAGATTGTAGTAATATTTTAAGATACATGAGAGATCATCACATTTAGTTTTTCTCTTTTTTTCCTCTAAAAAGAAAAGTTTTCCCTTCCTTGTAGTCCACACTGCACCTCCCTGAAACTATAATAAACACCATATTGTGAAGAATATTCTATCACATTCACTCTTTGTCAAGGGTCATTTTTACAGGTGAGGTAATGCATCAAAGGCAGTCTATGCTTCAGAGAATATATATTTGGATTCCAGTTCTGGGTTTATTGCATGTTAGATGGTATCTGAGTGTTTAAAATTCACAGAATTATTATATCTGATCCCTCCCTATTCCCACAGAAATAAATGGAAGATCGGGGGGAAAAAAAAAATAATACTCTGGGAGATGGAAATTGCTTTCAGCTTGCCCTGAATGTGGAAAAAATTGCTCACCATTTGTATCTGTTCATAAATAATGAAGTAAGAACTAATTTAGTCAGAATTTAATACGACTTTCCTTCAAGTAACTGGTGGTAGGAACGTCTGTAGATTCTTACCATTAAAACATTTAGCTTTCACAGATGAATATGGTTTTAAACATCAAGCTTTTAAAAGTTGATGAGAATTTATGACCTGCTGAGCTGCCATGAATAACAACATAGTTGCTGTTAGACCTGTTCGGCTGTTAGGTAGAATTCATTAAAATGTTTTTATGGCTATTTAAACTGAAGGCTTTTGTTCCACTTGTGGTAAACTAATACTACATACATAGTTATGGTAACTCTGTCACCAGGAAATAACTTAAGGTTACTCCAGCTTGATTGTTTTACATCACGTTCCCATATTTTTAAATTACCACTACTGTAAAAAAATTTTGGCTGTTCTTTTTTCATATCCAATAAAAGTATTGTTTTCAAATTATTTCTAGCACTAAGACATGATATTTCACCAAAATATGTATCTTGATGCTTGTTACCTATGTCATAAATTATTTTAATTGGTAAGAGACAAATTAAGCAACTAAAGTATATGTCATGGTTAAATATGTGTGATAAATACAATAGGTTCACTTCTAACTAGTATAACAATAAATTGACTGGTCTAAATAGACATTCTTCTTTAAAAATACCCCAAAAGCAAACAAAACAGTGCATAAAAATGACATTGCTAAGGTGTTGAAACAGACATTTCATCTCACTTCTGGGAAGCATCGTAATTTCTCATCATACTTGGATTAAAGCAAAAGTGGTGATTCTGACCTCTTCCTGCACACAATTGCAAGTTCTGTGGTAGCTGTGGCATTTGTATGGATGTGAGGTTTTTGTTGATTTTGGAATTCCTTTGAGGTTTTTTTGGTTTTTGGTTTTGAGTTTTTTTCAGGTAGATTAGGAAATTCATTCAGCTGAAAAATAACCTAATTTTCCATGTGGCACCATAAACACTCGTGCTAGCATGAAGAAGAAGAGCAATAGAAATATAATGTACAGGGGACTGAAATATTGCCCTTGGTGACATTCCACCTTTATGCTTCCTTAAAGTGGTTGTGAAATAATCCTACAATTACTGTAGACACAATCCCTTAAATTCTACATACATTTTTCAACAATAGGAATAATATAATTTATTCAATTTTCTGTCAAAAACCTTGGGATAAACCTCAAGGTTTCACATAATATAACTCTATTGCTCCTCATCAGCTTTTCTTGAAGAACAGGCATTTAGCAAAAGCAGTTTTCAAAGCCCATCAGTCCACTGCTGTGAAATCCAAAAGGTCTCCATAACCAGGTGGGGTCTCCTAATTTCAGTCTGCTAGCTTCTCTTCAGTAAAGGGATGGAAAAGGGGAATGGGAATCTATTCTGCCTGTTAAATATTTAAATTATTTACATGAAGCTGGCAACAGTTAACAGTTGTAAAATATTCTACCTGCTTCACTGCAGTGAATGATCACCTCAAATAAAAAACAAGTTGTCACTGTGTCCAAATCAGTGTCATTTCTGTTTTTCAGCAAGGAAAGAACATAAGGCTGGCAGCACAAGTAAATGAAAGACGCAACTTTCCCTGCGGCTTGCCTGCCTTCAATTCCTGTCAGCCAAAACCCATAGTTATTTGCAGAGGAAGGAAAAGAGCGTAAGTATAAACAGGCCCAGAGGTAAATAGGGCCTTGGCAGGAATAAAAGCAACTGTCCGATGCCATTCAGAAAGTTATGAAAGTGTGTTCATGCTGAAAGGATTATGATTGTATTTTTTATTAAAAGGTTGTGGAAAGAGACATTGTCCTCACTGAAGAAAGGAAAACTTGTAAATTTTGCATCCATCTGACTGAATAACAACTGAAAAAGGAGAGAGTGCCTGAATCTGACATTTTCTACCATGTACAGCATTCTATATATCTGGAATATACCACTTAAAAAGTGAAAACATTCTCACATTTGAGAGCAAGCAGAGGCAGACTGATACAGTTTAAATTGCAACAGTACAAGTGAATGCCATGTGCAAGCTTTCATGGCACCTGTGTGTCTAGTGAAACACCTAGCCCTCTGAAATTGTTGCAGATCAACTAAATAGCTGTAAGTGAAACCTCTAGGAAACTAACCCTTGGGAAAGTCAAACCTCCAAGAGGTTAGATTCAATTCAATAATTCACATGCTTTGTCCCTACTTTGTAATACATTATACTTGAGTATAAATCTGATTTGATCATTCCTAGGGGTAACAGAAATATCATTCCCCCTATTTTAAAGTAAGACTAGAGATGTTCACAGATAAAAGAAGACCTATTTAAGAAGCTTGTGATAAGGTTTAGGGGAGAAGTAAAATCTGAAACCTACTATATGTTACCGCACAGTCTTAGTAGATCTCTCCTTTCAATCTCTCTTTTTTTTTTTCTCTTTTTCCCCCCCCCCTTTTTTTTTATTTAAAAAAAACACAAAAACCACAGAGTTTTTTTGCCTACATGATGTCATCTGCAGTAAGACTGCTATTGTTTACTAACTTCTGCAAGGCACACATGAGGTCAAATCAGGTCATACAGAGGAAATCTTTTAGAGAAACTGAATCTAGCACAGAGTTGAAGTTTGGATTGTTTTTCAACAATACATGAAAAATAGCTTAGAAAGGTAATAAAATCACATAAAAGATTAAAACCTCACTTCTCTCACAAATATTTAAAACACATGATACGGCACATGATTTCCAGAAGGAGGTATACAAAATATCTCTAAATATGAATAATTTGTACTTGAACCTTTTATTCTTTCTTAAATCCTTTTAACTTTCTATGTTCTTTGCAGCACCTCTCTAAATGTTCCACTGTTCATTGCTATCTTTCCAGTGCTCAGATTTCTAGAACTTTACTTAATATTCCATTTGTGCTTATTCTAAAGCCAGAGAAACAGACTATTAGGTTTTTTCTGCATGATAAGACCTGCACATATCAGAACTGTTTTGGAGTTTTATAAGCTATACCACACTGAAAACAGGTCCAATTTGTGTTCTGCTATATTCCTTCAATCTGATTTAAAAGTATCACTTTTGGTAGCTTGCATCTTTCCATATTAAAACTCTGTTGCCTCTTTTCTGTCTCTATTCCCAGGCTGTCTTTCTGCACTTTTTTTTTTGCACCATCAACAGCTTATTCAGCATACAGTCCATCAAGTTTAAAATTGTTTGAAAACATTAGCAACATTAACATTACTTTCTCTGCCAGATTGAAAAAAAAGAAAAAAAATCAGCAAAGAAATCACCACTTCTCCAGTAATCCCTGGGTTCTTTTCTTCATTTCCGTATGATGTCATTTATCATAATCTTTTTTTCTGGCAGATCAGCTCTTCCCCTTCACAGCAGGCAAGGAGTTGTAAATATCTGATCACTGATCACTTCTGTGGTGCCTCCCATCTCTACTTAACATTAAACAGCTATTCTTCTGCCAAAGGACTTTTCACCTTTCTTGAAGTTCCATTTGCCAAGAGTATCCTGTTTCTGTGATGCGCACTTTCTGCCTAAAAGGATCCTGAATCAGTAGGAATCTCCATACATAATTTTGAATGAGATTGCTGGCTGGCACCCTTGCCTAGGCTAGTTTCTTGCTTAACTACACCAAGATAAACTTCCTGCATTTGCCTACTAGCAGCACATCTCTTATTTAGATTCACCAAAGGCTGTATATGCTATCTCAACTTGCAGAAGAAAGATTAACATTCTGCCCAAAAGGGAGTGAAATTATGTCTTGGAAGAGAGAGGAAGGTATAACATAAACAGGCAGACAAGTCTCAGGACCTTCTAGGAACTACTGACTTTAAGAAATGTCATTGCAGTTGGAGTGAGTGGACAAAGGCATACCATAAACATGCTAGCGTTCTGTAGAGGGGCAAAAAGTCGCCCCAACTGTGAGTGTCGGCATCTGGCAATGAAGGGCGACATCCCAAGCAGAAGTCTGAAGACCAGCAGTAGAGAACTGTTTTATTTCTGTTGATGGCAATCCTGTTAGATTAAATCCTTCAAGAGAGAACTTTTAGCTCACACTTTACAAAGTAGTGATGAATAAAGTCTCAGAGTTAGTTGCTGTGTTACAGCCTAATAAATCCAGATACCTTGCCTCTTGGATTTCTTTCTGCTCACCTCAGTCAAGCTAGGAGCTACTAAACTTCTGAATTCTCCAGAAGAATAAAAGGTGTCTTAATATATTTGACCTTCCACTGGATGTTTTACCAGTCGTAATGCATAAGTACCTACAGAGAACTACTTTTTGGTGAGTTGGGAGTTCAAAAGTGATGCGTTTTCTACAGCATTCTGTTTAAGGTGCTCAGTTTCTGTAATTGTCTTATTCAAAGATGAGTAGCTACCCTAAGTATAACCTAAAAAACCTTATCTACTAGATATTTTATAGACATTTTCTTAAGGATGACACAATATTTAAAATCTAAAGGAACTGTTACCAACCTGTTTTGGAAGACTACTGGACATGTGAGACAAAAATCTAATTTTAGAGTGAAAATTAATGTAGCAAACACTATTTCTGACTTTTAATAATGTGTTTATTTGTTTGGAAGTTCATGCTTACAGATTTAAAAAAGAAAATAAAAAGTTTATTTTCTTTAGGTATTTCAGGAGAAATGACAAATAATTTTGGATATATGTTATTTGGTGTAATCTGCATATAAACAAAGAAAAAGGAATTGTTTCATGCTTGCTCCACTGAAACTCAACACATCAGCTATTTGGGTGCTGTTTTATAACTCTGGAGGAGTTATTAAAAAAGCATAAAGAAATATCTAGTAATAAGCTTTAAGGACTGATACTTTCTTCCTAATCCAGCCAAGTCATAGACTTTAGTGGGATCTGGACTTTTTGATATGACAAAAAGACTGCTTGCCTGGGTCAGGTCCAGGTTGCCACACTTCCTGCTATGCAGTAATTCCTTCCTGAATTACATGAGTAGAGGGAAAGTATAGAGGTGCAGCAATTCATTCACACCGAACAGGATGCTCAAGAGGGGTGAATGTACTTGGTTGATTTTGTATACCTAGATATAAAATCTTAGGTCACTGGGTTATGCCTTCTCATACTCCAGCACAGAAAAACATGTGATGATGAGTCTGAGTTACCTCAGTTCTGCAGTCAACAAAGCCACAGAGGAATGATCACTCAGGGTTAACTGCTTGTGTATTTGCTCAGACTCCCAGGCAGGTTTTGCTGCCCAAAATAGAACTTTTTTGGAGTGGTTAACATTACCTCAGTTCACTCTAACAGAAGTACTTCAGTGTCACTAAATCAGTAGAGTTTTGACCATCAATCACTTAACTTCTGATCATAGATAGGACCACACAGAGAGCATCAGCAACTTCTAATTTTTTAATATTAAAAAATGAAAATAATTTTAAAATATCAAGTCAAATTCTGTATTGCTGTACTGGGAAATTTTACAGAGGTTACAAAGAAAATATTTTAAAGGTTGCATTGGTACAAAACGTGTCAAAACAGACCTCTTGCAACGTAGTAAGTAGCTGTTCTCTCTTAAAAGCAGAAGAGTTCTGGTTCTTACTGATCTGCTCTCAACATACTCACAAGAACTAAAAAAAAAAAAAGTAAAAATTAAAGTTTATTGTAAGTGCAGATGGTTGAGCTGTATTAAACATTAAGAGGACAAACTAAGTGAGAAGGAATAGTATAATGACATGAATATTAAAGACAAATTAGCTGGCTTAATAAGCCCAATAGACAATGAAATAGGCCTGGTCTATAATAAACATCAGTTTCATTATTGGAACATAAAACAGGACTCTTCAAAAATCATGATCAGGAAAAATAACTTTAAGCATTGGCCCAAACTGTGGCAATGCCAAGGAAGAGAGATGTAAAAGTTTGTCAACAGCTACAGGAATCAGCTACAGAAACAGGTGAACAGCTTTGACACAATTGCTAAGAATTCTCCAAAGACAGAATCTCTAAAAGTCAAAAACTGTGAGGTTGTCAGCCTTCATGTACAGATGGGCAAGAGGAATTAGGAAAGCCATTGGAATTACAAAAACATATCCTGGAGGTCTGGCTCTTTTTTAAATTCCCTTATTAATGCCTTTGGAAAATGCTCATTTCAGTGGCCAATGGTGGTCTAGAAGGAAGTCATCATAGTCCTGGACTTTGACTCTTGAAAGACAGAATGATTTAAAGCCAAATGAAGAGTAAAAAAGCTCTTCCATACTTGAAGGGAGCTTATAAGAAAGATTGTGACAGACTTTTTAATAGGGCCTGTAGTGATAGGACAAGGAGCAGGGGTTTTAAACTGAAAGAGGGTAAATTTAGATTTGACATAAGGAAGAAATTTTTTATGATGAGGCTGGTGAAACACTGGAACAGGTTACCTATAGAGGTGGTCAATGCCCCATCCCTGGAAACATTCAAAGTCAGGTTGGACAGGACTCTGAGCAACCTGATCTAGTTGAAGATGTCCCTGGTCATTGCAGGAGTTTGGACTAGATGACCTTTACAGGTCCTTTCCAACCCAAACTATTCTATGAATCTTTCAGGTATCAAAAGGACTTTAGGTCACTGTGGTAAATAAAAATGTATATCCAAGTAATATCCACATGAGTTTTGGAAACACTTTGGGTGTTTTCTGCTCTTTACAATTTCTTTCTTTTTCATCCTTGTACTGTTGGGTTTTTTTGTTTGTTTGTTTTGTTTTGTTTTCCCATGCAAAGTACCTCTTTCTCTCCTCTCAAACGGATTTCTGTACCCTCTGCTTCAGAAAACTTTCCTCTTCCTTGTAGGAATTAAAAGACTCTCCAATGTTGTCAGCATAATAAACTAATGAAAACAGAAACCAGGAAGAAGGCAGCTGGTTTCACCAAATGCAATAAACGTAAGATTACCACTCAGAGTGGAATAAAGACATGAATGTAAACCAGAGAGAACCTTTCTTGGCATCAAGTTTGGAAACACACAGAGCTGTTCTGTGAGTAGGTGGCAGCAGGCTTTAGTGCTGAGGACATACTGTAGAGAGTAAGTACCTAGCAGGGTTGGAGATGTGCCAAGTCTGCATTAATCTGTGATTCTTTTTCTCTCTAGGCTAGCTTTTGACTTCATGATACAGTCAGAGTAGCTCCCCAATTAAACACTTTCCTCAATTATTTCAATCTGAACCTTGGATTCCTACTTCATAACTGCTATAAATAAATATCAAACTCACCAGCATCGACGAGTATAGTCTTATCCAAGAATTTATTAACAAAGAAGATAAAAATCTACTACTACCATGAATTATTTCAATAGCTCAAGAAATAGGTACAAGGATCTACCAGTTCTGATGTCATTTCTGATGCAAAGGAACAAATACAAGGAACAAATATGATGCTATGCTTCTTTATTGAATTTGTTAAAACAAGTACACACACACCCACCCTTTCTTTAAAATTCTTTGTCCAGTTTTCTAAATATGATCCTTCAAAGGCAAACACAAGTTGTTCAAATTTTACTTAAAGCATCTTGGGCAAATATCCAATAGCATTTCTATATGACAAGTTCTATATTATGTATAGATAGCATTAATACTCCCTAATTATTGCAATTTTGACTTTGCTGCTGTAATTTTCTTTAAATACTGTGTTCTCTATAAATATGTATCCCCCCTACTGAAAGACATATTTCTACTCTTTTTAATCCTCTCATTTTTCTTAGTCACTTAAAGAATATACGATAAAGTGTGAAGTGTGGTATAAAACCAGTTCAGGGAAAAAAACCCAAACCAAACCAAACCCCAAACTAAAACCAAACCAACCTATATTCTGAGCAATTTTTATGCAAACACAATAATATTGTAGGCTTATTAAATGATGTGACTTATAAGAGTAAAAGTGTCTGTGAAATCTTGCTAGCTGAGGCCAACCAGATTTAAACCAACTGAGAACTGAGCTATGTATGTGTCAGCTTATTTCTGAATAAATTACTCTGGTTTAAACAATAGGATTCAATCTCAAGCTACACAATAATGACACTAAATCTGAGATTCTTATATTAAGTGGATCAAACCCAGAGAAAAATGTTGTCCTATTTAATCTAATCTAATTGTTTTAGTGTAACAGGAGCTCCACATCTCTTTAAACATATTTAAAAGCGATTATGAGAAAAGGAGATTTAAAACATTAATAGGATTGAAGCAGATGGAAAAAACTCCTATTTGTTCCTGTGAGCTTCTGCGCAGGGTGGGGGGATGGGGCATATGTACTGCCAAGAAATATATTTTTAACTGTATTTCTAACCTTCCAGAACTCAAAGTTCAAAACTCTGCAGATTGATAAACACACCCAGGTTTCTTTGTTAAGTGACTCATCTCAGAATACCATAGAAAAGACTGAAATATTTGAAGAAATTAACACAGACTCTCTTTCTTTTCTCCAATCAATCTGTTTTTTTTCTGCCAGCATGTCTTAAATTGAAACTATTTCAATTGCATTTTAGAATGATTTTTCTAAAGTAAAAACAGTACACCTTTTATTAGCAAGCTCACCTTAAGCTAGCCTAGAAAATTGCATAGAGGCTAACTCCCACCACAGTTCTGATTTTGTGAGCTTTGATGAAGTGCAAAGGAAAACCAAGGGTAAACTGCAGGATTCTGCAAGATTGAAGGAGACCATAACTTTGCACTTCGGAAGGAAAGTGAAAAGATGAGGTTCTGCATCACTACCTGAGCCCAGAGACACAATATACACTACAGACTGAACTGTCTTTTCTTCAGGCTGCTTCCATCTACACACTCCTGTTCAATGCACCACTGTAGAACTCCTTCTGAAAAATAGCATCATCAGAGGCACATTCATCTCCTCTCTTTCTCACGAGACCTGCCTATATCTGATTTTCCTTGTTTGTTTGTTTCAGTTTCATTGGATCACAGGATGGATCATTGGGATGAACCTCAGGAGACCATCAACTCCAATATCTTGCCTAAAGCAGAGTCACCTATAAGATCATACCAGCTTATCCAGGGCTTTATCCAGTCAGGTCTAGAAAACATCAAAGGGTAGAGACTGTATCCATGCAAGTTTTTCACTATAACCTCTCTCTCTGTTTTTGTCCATTGCCTCTCATTCTCCCACTATGAAACCCGGAGGCCGACCCTATCACCTCAGTGACCCATCCTGTCGGTACAGACAGGCAGCCCCCCTTCAAAGCTATCCATTCTCCAGACTGAACAAGTCTGAAGTCCCTCATCTTCAACCACCTCTGTCCTCTGTCCTCACTCCAGTTGATCATCATTTTTCTTGTATTGGGGTACCCAAGCTGTCCACAGTATCTAGATGTGGTCTAACCAGCGTCAGGCAGCGATGGATGATCCCTTCCCTCATTCCATTGGCTATGCTCCTGTTGACAGAGCCCAGGATGCTGCTGGCTGTCTCTGCTGCCAGGACAGGCTGCTGGCTCACACTCAGCTCACTGTCAGGCCAAGACCCTAGTCATGTTGACAGAGCTGCTCCCTGGTCTGCCTTGTTGTCAGAGGCACTTTCTGCCCATAGATAACTTTCTGCTGTTCCTCACCAATAGGGCTATTTGGTCTCAATTGCACCTGACCTGCAGTCTGGACTCTCTGGGTGCAACTTAATGTATTTTAAGTTTTTAATTTGGAGTAGAAGGGTGCCTCTGGAATAAGTTTCTTGACCTTCAACACCTACTGAACTTTGGCTCACATTGCAGAGCAGCCTTCTAGTGTGCCAACAGGATTCTTTTTGGATGAAAGCACGAGGATAAGTGAACTTCAGGAGCTTGCTAAGTGCACTCTAGCTGCTTATGGACATTCACACCACAAGACCACACTAGAGTTCACCTGAAGTCAAAATTCCAAAACTCAGCACCAATCCTTCTGCTTGAGAAAACTGCTCCTAGAGGGCCTGACTACTAGCTAATATATTCATATTATTTCCTTCAAAGCTTGGTATTTACCATTATAAATGGGAAAGAATCTAAAAATCAAGGGTTTGCAAGAGACTGGGGTCTTTTTTGGAGCATGAAAAGCTTTTGGTATCATAGTGACAGAAATTCATGGTCTGATGAATATGACCTTTTATTTCTGTGGTAAAAAAAAAAAAGTAATCGAGAAATAGTTATTTTTCTACTTAATTTTTCCCCTTTTGTAGGCAGAAACAATCAAATGTAGTAAAGCAGTATTATTGCTCTGTTGGTGCAAATCCTAGAAAACCTAGTTATCTGAATATAACACTGTTAAACATGTTGAAAGGTATAATGCAGAATGAAATGTAAAGTCCAGACATCATGTTTTACAGCTACTGTTTTGAGCTGCTGCATTTCCTCCCAAAACCATCACAAGTCAAGGAGACACAGAATTGATCTGTTATGAACTTTTTCCTATTGCCATCCCTCTGCACTGGGGGAAGAAAGATGCTTTCCTTAAGTCAACTGTACAACTTCAGAGAAGAGTAAATTATTTTAACAGTGTTAGTGTTTGGAAAAAACCCACAAATCTCACATAGCTCTGTCTTGTTTTATTTCTACATAAAACATAACTTATAAGTGAAGATTAAAGGAATTACATTTATTTAGCTTAAAGAGGTGACACTTAGGGAGGAACATGATAAATCTACATAAATAGTTAAAGGGAAATAATATTAGAGAAAGAAAGATCTAGTCACACTGAACATTAGTCATAAAACAAGGAGTAATGGGGTGAGTTAAAAAGATAAATTTACCTTGGTTATTACAAGAACTTCCTGAGAAAAAGGATAGAGTATAGAAAGACTTCTCTTGTGAAATAGTTATTGCACAGTCTTTGGAGATATTAAAGGTAAGATTACAAAGCTACCCATAAAATACTGAGACTTTTCAGAGACTGAACTGGATGACCAATGACATCCTTTCAAATATACATGTAGTGAGTTGACCTTGGCTGGACACCGGATGCCCTCTGAGCCACTCTCTTACTCCACCTTGTCAACAAGACGGTAGGAGAAAATATAACAAAAAGTATGTGGGTCGAGATAAGGACTCAGAGATTCCTCACCATTTCCCACTACAGACCAAACAGAATTGACTTGGGGAAATTAATTTAGTTAATTGTCAATTAATAACACTGTAGGATGATGTGAAATAAGAACAAATCTAAACCCACCTTCTTCCCCACCCCTCCTTTCTTCCTAGGCTCAGCTTTGCTCTTGACTCTTCTACCTCCTCACCCTGAGCAGCACAAGGGGACAAGGAATGGACGTTATGGTCAGTTCATAACACTTGGTTTCTGCTGCTCCTTCCTCCTCATGCTCTTCCCCTGCTTCACCTTGGGGTTCTGCTCACAGGAGACAGTCCTTCATTACCTTCTCCAATGTGGGCCCTTTCCGCAGTCTGCAATTCTTCACAAACTGCTCGAGCATGGGTTCTTTCCACAGGTTACAGTCCTTCATGAATGGACTGCTCCAGCATGGATAGCCCATGGGGTCCTGCCAGAAAACCTGCTACTGCATTGGCTCCTGTCCATGGAACGTAAATCCTTCCAGGGGCCTGCTGCTGAGTGGCCTCTCCATGGGCTGCAGCTTTATTCAGGACATATCCACCTGTTCCAGCATGGGGTCCTCCATGAACTGCAGGGGGAAAACCTGCATCACCATGGTTTTCTCTGGGTGCTGCAGAAGAATCTCTGCTTCAGCACCTGGACCACATCCTCCCCCTCTTTCTTCACCGACCTTGGTGTCTGTAGGATTTCTTCTCTCACATATATTCACTCCCCTCTTTCAGCTGCTATTGCACAGTGTTTTTTCTCCTTCTTAAACATGTTATCACAGGGACACTACCAACATTGTTGATTGGCTCAACTTTGGCCAGTGGCAGGTCTGCCTTGGAGCCAGGTGAAACTGGCTCTGTTGGACATGGGGGGAATTTCTGGTATCTTCTCACAAAAGCCACCCCTGCAGCCCTGCTGCTATAA
Source organism: Aramus guarauna (assembly GCA_013400195.1). Taxonomy (NCBI): domain Eukaryota; kingdom Metazoa; phylum Chordata; class Aves; order Gruiformes; family Aramidae; genus Aramus; species Aramus guarauna. The sequence goes on from VXBL01000630.1 coordinate 64,931, forward strand.
TCTTGCCTTGTAAACACAATACAATATTATTTCACTATACCATGAAAAAAAAAAAAAGTGGATGCTTAAAAATATCTAGAGTTGGAGGAGCACCAATTCCCTCTCCACTAAAATCAAGCTGTTCTAATAAGGGGAAGGAAAAATGTCACACAAAATGCTCTGACAATTTCCTTTGTAATCTGCTCTAGGTATGATTAAAACTGTATTGACTGACTTCTAAGACACTTGCATCTAATTCTACTCCACTAAGCAAATTTTCCTACTAAAGAAAAATATAGCCAGACAAGCTACGGGTTCAGAGTCCCCCTGTTTGCCCTTTGTGTTTGTGGGAGATAAAAAGTTAAATAACACACATTAAGACAATTTTCTATTCAGCAGAAAGGATGAAGATTTACTCCTACCTTCTTTCCTCACTTTTAGATTTTCTGTGGCAGATCAGCAAGAATTACTCCTGGACTTTTCTGGTAGTAGGGATGCAAATGAGCTTCTAAGAAACTGCAAGCAGCTTCATAACAAATAATACATAAATAATTGGAATTTCTGATAAGCAAACATGTAAATACAGCATCTACCATTTTCTTCAGCCTACAGCTTTGGTCTATGAAAGTAAAATGAAGTTCTAGTCATGGAGGGAATAAAGTAAGGATATAATTTCAGATATTAACATTTGGTTGACCCCCCTAGTCAAATATGTGTACAAGATCCCAGTCTCTGACTGAGACAATAAGCACATGTCTGGCCACATGATATGAAGGTGCTTAAAAAAAATATCTTTTAGTTTGGCTTTGTTGAGATTACAGATGCTAAAGATTGAGCTTCATGGTTGTAATGGATTAGCAAATTCTCTTCCTCAGTTCACAATCCCTCACAGCTGCCCAAGGAACTACAGATCACCTTGACAAGCTGTGACTGACACAGGGTCATGGGGTCATGGAGCCAGACTGACCATGATGATACAGATCCTTGAGATGCAAAAAGACTCATAAGACAGGAAGAAGACAAAATTGAAATGTTTTTGGTTTCACAACTGGTGTGAGAGATCTGATAGCTTTCAGGTACTTTGGTTATCAGCAGTAGTGATATAACATCTAGACTCATGACCAAGCTTTGCAGGTTCAGAATTAAGGTACTTCCCCCCAAGTTCTTCTTATTTGCTCATTACAGTTTGAATTGGGTTTCTATGGCAAGGTGTTGGCAGCAGGGATCTGCAGGAGCAGTCCCTGTGAGAAGAGGCCAAAGCCTGCCTCATGGTGAACACGGCCAGTTCCAGCCCGCTCCAACAGACCCACCACTGGCCTAAAGCTGAGCCCATCAGCCAAGTTGGACAGAAGGAGGATGGGGAAAGTGTGAGGAACAGCCCTGCTGACATCAAGGTGAGAGAAGGAGGAGAGGGAGGAGATGCTCCAGGTGCCCAAGCAGGAGCAGAGATTTCCCTACAGCCCCTGGAGGAGACCGTGTAGAAGCAGATATTTCCCTGCAACCCGGGCAGAGAACAGGGTGGGGCAGCTGGATATTTCCTGAAGGAACCACAGCTTGTGAAGAGCCCACACTGGAGTGGCTTTATCCTGAAGGACTACAGCCCATAGGAAGGACACATGCTGGAGCAGGGGAAGAGTGTGCGGAGGAAGGAGTGGCAGAGAAGAGCTGTTACGAACTGGCTACAGTCCCCCATTCTCTATCACCCTGTGTTGATGGGGAGGAGAGGAGGTAGAGGAGTTGGGGATGAATAAGTGAAGTTGAGACTGAAATAAAGGAGGGTTGAGAAAATCATTTTAGCCTTTGTCTTTGTTTCTCAACATCCAAATATGTTTTAATTGACAATATGTTTTAACTGACAATAGACTAAATTAACTTTCCTCAAGTTTAGTCTGGTTCACCCATTATGGTAATCAGTAAGTAATCTACCTGTCTTTATCTTAATCCATGAAATTTTCCACAATTAAACATATGATAAATGTTATTAACTAATACTATGGTATACAATAGAGCTCAGATGTATTAGCTCCATTCAGATGAATGCACTACATTCAATTTTTGTTACAGTCACCAGTAATCCAGTAACAAAACTTTAATCCACCATACTTTATCTTCTGGTTTTGAGGACTTTTTATTCTCCTATGGTTCCTTTTTTGTATACCTGTTTCATTATAGTGTCAACTGTTCTCTCTGCCTTGTCCTGGGAACACAGGGTGCATCCAAAAGTGCTGTACAGTTTACGCAGCAGAAGCAAGATGAGTGCAAACAATATTTCTCCTGACTTACTGTTTCACTGTATTAACCCAAGCTCCAGGTTATATAATTCAGTAAGATCATCAATTTTCCACCATCAGCAATGACTGCCAGCATCACCACTAGGCAATAAATTATGTAAGACTTATTAACAGTTCACATGTTCTTTTGTTAGATTTATAACATCATTTTGTATTTTGGTGTGAGAATCAGAAACCTCATAACATATGTCAGTTCCCTATTCTTTGGTCTACATTACATAACCTTCTTAAGTGGACTAATAAAATCTAAAAAAAAAAAACAACCACCCCCAAAACTATGCAAATAAAAATATTGAGTTAGTTAAACTGAAGGTTCAGTTTTTTTTAAACTGAGTGTTAAATCATTTATGAGCTGTATAGATGTCCTAGGCCTTAAATAAATTTACTGAAGATAAAAAGAAAAAAAAAATTGGAACATGCTACACAGTTTACATATTTTAACTAATACATCTACTAGACTACATTGAAGATCCAAAGAAGTAGAAATAATTCTAGTATAGTTTACTAATTTTTCAGGATCTTCTGGAACTATTGTGCTTGAATATCGTATTAATATTGTATTTCTACTGCACATAGTTTTCCAGATCCACTTTATATACTGAAGCGCAGCATTTATTTTATCCACCCTAATTCACAGTTGTGTTATTTTTCTTCAGGTGACTGGATCAGGTAAACCTTCTTCAAGGAAAAGGGAGATCATTCATGCCCTGGGACACAACAGAGCCTGCCTAGACAAAGGGTTTTGAAGACTGTAGAGAGCTGGGAAGCTGAAGTAAAGAGCAGACTACAGACTGTCAGACTTCATAGGTGAAGAAGGAGCTTCCTATGACCAGCGGGGACTATTAGTCAGGGACTGTTGTAATTCAAACTCTGCAATTTGGATAAAAGTAAGTTTGGAAAGTAAAATGCTTGCTCTTAGGGTATGAAATAAGAAGTTTGTACTTTAATTTTTCTTTATTTAAATATTAGTTATCTATTTATTTTTAAACAAATCATGCCTTTTCTGAGTTGAATATCCTTTTGTTGCCTGTGAGGAGCTTTGATCACGTAATATCCACCTCAAAGCTGTGACAAGTTGAGGTCTTTGTCTCACAAAGAAGTAGAAAAAACTCGACATGTTTTGAAAGTATGTATAATCTTAACCTTTGTAAAAAATAATTGAAAACTTCAGCTTATTAGCATAAACTGTGCTGATACTAACATGTTTTTGGAGTCTCCCTGGGACATTGCGTGACTTCATTATTTTCATAAAAGAGATAGTAGTAAACTTACACACACACACACCCCTGTTCAGTTTTCTTATGAGTGTGGTTCCAGGAAACTGTCTTATGTGACATTATGAATGAAGGTGGTCATATCTCGGCAAAGGAGAGACATTTAGTGTTCAGGGAGGAAAAAAAAAACAAGAAGTCTTTCAAGTCATTTAAGCCACTGAAGGAGAAGGTGAGTCAAGTCAGTTTGCAGATGTGAAAGCCATCCAACTAGCCCTAGAAATTGCTGAATGAGAAAAGTGACCAGTACTCTATACTGACTCCTGGATGGTGGCTAATGCCCTGTGGAGGTGTCTACAGCAGTGGAAGAAGATGAACTGGCAGCACAGGGCTAAACCCATTTGGGCTGTTGCATTGTGGCAGGACATTGCTGCCAAGGTACAAAACATTACTCTAAAGGTATGTCACGTCGTTGCATGTCTACCTAGATATCCTGATATTTTGTGGGCCCATTGAGCTACAAATAGCTCCCCCTTATGCTCCCAGTCCAGGTCCACCTGAGCTACTTGAATTTTGGCAGCCTTGTCTACCTGTTCATTGCTTCAATGCTCTTCAGTTGTGCAGCTTTTGGGCATGCAAGCATCTACATGATGGATTTACCCCTGCACAGCCTATTGGTCTTTTTCCACTGCTGTAGGCACCCCCACGGGGCATTAGCCATGTAGTGCTGGTGGCATGATATGTAGAGGGATCAAGGGGTGGACCTGACCATGGAGGCCATCACACAGGTCACTCATGAAAGTGAAACATATGCTGCAATCAAGCGAGCCACACAACTAAAGTCAACCTGGAACAGAGTGTGGCAGTTAGGTTTTTGGTATGGTGAGGCCTGGCAAATTGACTATGTTGGACCACTGCCACGAACACACCAGGGCAAATGCTACATAATCATACATACTGGTTGGCTAGAAACATAGCCTGTAAACCATGCCATCGCCCAAAACACCATCTTAGGCCTTGAAAGGCAAATTTTGTGGTGACATGGTACCCAAGAAAGGATTGAAATGGATAATGGAACTCATTTCCATAATAACCTTCTAAATTCTTGGGCCAAGAAACATGGCATTGAGTGGGTGTATCACATGCCCTATCACCCACAAGCCTCTCAGAAGATTGAGAGAGATAATAGACTGTCAAAAACTGTGTTGAGAGCATTGGTCAATGGAGCATGGAAGCACTGGGATACAAATTTAGCAGAAACCTCTTGACTAGTTGACACTGGAGGATTTGCTAACCGTCCTGGTCTTGCCCAAACAAAACCCCTTCATACTGTGGGAGGAGATAAGGTCCCCGTAGTGCACATAGGGATGTGGCTGCGGAAGGCAATGTGGATTGCTCGTCCCTTGGGAAAAGGCAAACCCATTCCTGGGTGTACTTGGTGGGTAATGCCAAAGCATGGGGAGACCCGGTGCATGCCTCAAGGAGATTTAACCTTGGGGGAAAAATAATCTGTGATGTGAGTTCTATGTTGTAGGAAGTAATGTATCAGGAATGACCTGAACAGGTGAAAAGTGAGTTTTGAAAGAAACTAAGTGAGCGCAACAATGACACAAACCAAGCCAGTGTTGGTACCCAACAATGAATATGATGCTTCTGCTGACCTGAACACCCATCTTGACAGATGGTGCCCAAGTTATAGTCTGTTCTTGTAAACATCTGGAGGAGTGGAGGAAGCCCATGGAATGGGAGAATATCAAAATGTTAAAGGACAGGGGATAGTAGTTCATAAGAATGTATAAACCTGTGTATTGGGTATAAAGATGGTTTAAGTACTTAGTTTAAGTGGTAAGTAAGAAGGGATTTCAGTATTGAGAATTAAATACAATGGAAAGGTTAGAAGACATATATGTATTAAATTATGTGGGAACTGAGCAGGATGCAAATAGTATGGAATAAGGGGTGGAGATTATATTGGGCGTGGCTGGGATGGAGTTAATTTTCCCCACAGCAGGCCCTGTAGTGCTGGGCTTTGTATTGGTAGCTAGCAAGGTGTTAGTAACACACCAGTGTTTTGGCAGCTGCTGAGCAGTGCTGGCACAGCATCGAGGCTGTCTCTCCAACATACTCCCTCCTCAGCCCCCAAAAACCAGTAGGCTGGGGGTGGGCAAGATCTTGGGAGAGGACACAGCTGACCCAAACTGACCAAAGGGGTATTCCATACCATATGACATATGCTCAGCAATAAAATCTAAAAGAAAGGAGGAGGAAGGGGAGATGGGGGGCATTCATTATTACGTTTGTCTTCTGGAGCAATCACTATGAGTGCTGAGGCCCTACTTCCCAGGCAGTTACTGGATGTGTCCTGCTGATGGAAAGTACAGAATAAATACTTTGTTTTCCTTTGCTTCTCTGTGCAGCCTTTGCTTCTGCGAATGTCAAACCAGCACATACCAATATGTGAAAGAGCTTACAAAATATAGACTAAATTTATAGCATCTTGAATATTAAGCAAAGTATCAGGAGAAACTACATGTATATATCCAAGGAAGCCAAGTCCTAACCAGGTTTAGCTATAAATCTGGAGGCTCAGGCTTGTCCCAGCCTCAAAATCCATCAGTTCCAGACAGGGACTAATATAAAACCAAAAAAATTTGAAAGGACTAAGGTGATCTAATATATCTTCCTGCTTAATGGATGGTCAACTATGAGATCAGACTGGTTTCCTCAGGGCTTTATCCAGTCAGGTCTTGAAAACCTCTGAGACTGAAAACTGCAGAATCAGTTTCTGCATGAAGATATGTGCCTAGTAGCAAAGTTCTTCATGGCACAGGAAAAGATTTGAGAATCAGATACAAAATTTGGGCTTGAGCATAGGGGTTTCTTTCACTGTACACCAAAATCAAATAAGGATTTAGTGGTATCAAGTGAAGACATAGGGCTATGCAGCAGAACCTAAAATATCAAGAAACAAAAGACTTCCATTCACGTTACTTTTTCCCCAGCTACTTTAGTAATTTGATTTTTAACAGTCTGATTTAACTGTCACTGAAATCAGTGAAAGTTAGGTTTCCAACTCCCACATAAATGTTCATGTAAATTGGGATACTAAGCCTTGACAGTTCATTTAAAAACACACACACTAACTCCTCCTACTAGCAGTTCAATTGTGAAGCAAGAGCATCAACTTGGAATTTGTTATTGTCTTGAAAAATGGAGAACTCTCCTTTGACCTTGGAGGCCTGGACTGAAATATTTGTTCTAAATCCAATAGATAGTACATTCCCCCCCCAAAAATGTCCTCCAGAAAAAATGCCTCTGAGTCTAGGCATTAACCACCAATGTCCAACAGATATGGGAACAACCTAATTGCTGTTAGCTGCTTATTAATGACCCTTGACTGCCATTTGTGTTAAGCCCTGTAGGTAGATGTACTTTGAGAGCATCTACTGCAATAGTTTCTGCAAGAAAATTCCACAAAGGAAAGGGACCTTTGGCAGATTCCACAAAGGAAGTGGGGCTTTGGCAGAACTAGGATTTAATTGATTTATTGTCTGCTCAGGCTGGCAGAAACTAGGCACCTCCTGAATCTTTGGAGAGAGGGTCAGAAGTTAAACACCATCTTTGATGTTCTCAGTGCCACCAGATTTCAGCTACGTTCTTTGTAGAGCCAGCCTTGGTACAAGTCTACCATACATAACATAAGGTGGCTTGCAAAACCTCTGGACCATGCATAAAATAGATAATCTATCCAGACAAATTAGTTTTGTTGGGAGACAGAGCATTTCAGACAAGTGCTACAATGGTACAGCCTTACTGCCACATCTTGTATCTGAGATAGCTTTATTTTGAAGTGAAATTTGCCTAGAGTGTAGATTTTGCTAAAAAAAACCATATAATACCAAACCATACAGGTGGGGCTTTTTGGTTGTGGGTTTTTTTGGTTGGTTTTTTGTTGTTGTTGTTGTTGTGGTTTTTTAATTCCTCAAGAGTATACAGCAAGAATGTTCAAGAATGATTCATATTCATGGTATAGAGAGTTTAGCAAAATTACTCATGTTTTTAATACATTATAAAATTGACGTATTTTCTGTCTCCCAGGCAATTCTACATAGCTGATAACTGTTCTGAAAGAACAATAACAAGGCGAAAAGCTAAGCTGGGGATTTTACATTAACATAATACAGGTTAAAAGTGCAAAATTAGCAACTCAAGATATGGATGGGGTATATTTATCTTACAAATCAAGACATACATAGACAGCACCAGGGAAAGCTTCCTCACACTGTGCTAAAGCAGTGACTGCCAAAAGGTTGCCATTTACTGCTAATTGTGACAGTGATGCTGGAGAAGGTGTTTCCTGAATACACCTGCAGATTGCACCTATAGGTTGCATTTCCCAGCTCAATAGTTTGCCTGAGATAGGCTTTAGAATAAGTGAAGGAAGTGGAAGAAATTTATGTATTCCACTGTCTGTCAGCTATTATATGAATCAAGCAAATAACATTTTCATTATTTTTTTTTTTAATTAAACAGTGGTGTTTCTTTCTTTCTCACACACACACACTCTATTCACTAGTCCAAAAAAAATGTGTTTTCCTGAGTAAATCTCAGCTCATCTTTCTTGTAACTTCACGGTGTGTTATGCTGTATTGGTAGTTCTCAATTTGAAATACTTGCCATAGCTTTCTGTTTTTTTCTGAAGATTTTACACTACCTCGTTAAGTATCATTTTGCACTGCTGGCAGACATGTGCTTCCAGATTTTTATTCTGAACTCACTTCTTCCTTGAATTCATCTAGTGTTCAGTTCAGCCAATACAGAAAGGTCCTTTTCTAAGGTACTTGTATTCAACCTTTTATTCTAAGCTATCTAATACCTAAGCACATTTAGTATATTATTCACAAAAATGCCCCTAAATGCAGATAACTTTTAATGTTCCTATTTAAAGCTAGGAAACTGAAGAATGACCTTAAAATCAAATATCAGGGAAGGATAATAATGAAAGATATCATATCTCAGATTTCATTTCAGGCACATAAATTCCACCTGAAATACACCAAATAACCTATTTTCTGTCACGTCTATGCAGGGGCACCCACATTTTCTAACTGAAATTCCCTGTGTCACCATGTCTGTGAACCTACATAATACACTCTCTTCAGTATGCATTTTCTCAAAGAAACTATGGCAGTATTTTCTCTTACTACAGTTATAGACATTCTGTTTCCTATTCTATTCTGTACCTTAGTGGATAAAAACCACCTAAAAGGCTGGGTATAATTCCCTTCTTTTCCTATGGAATTCAAATAAAGATCACTAACTTTGCTAAGTGCCTAGATTGTCAAGTTATACATTGGGGGGGATTTGTGCACAAGGAAGAAATCTTTCTGTCCAATCAAGCTTATTGTGGAATAAATTATTCAAGGCTGTTCATTAGATTTAAATAGCTAGAAACACTCCTAATAAAAATTCTTACTTAGAATTAGGTTTTGCATCCCAAAGAAGCAGGGCAATCATGCTAACAGTCTCAGTGAAGTCAGAAGGATTATTCATATTTGTAAAGCAAACATACTTGCTGACTCAAAGTCTTAATGAATGTTAGTTACACCACCAGTCTTGATTCACTTTAATCATACATTTTATTTGAGTTATTCATAAAAACAGAGTTAAAGAAGTAATTAAGAATTCATGGGACAGAGATGAGAAAGGTAAGAAGGAAAAAAAAAAAGGGGGGGAAGAGGCGAAAGCTACCAAGCCTCCAAAAAAGCAGTAGAAATGCCTGTTTCAATACATTTCTAGGTTTAATAACAGATTATCACCTGGTCTTGAGGCTGAAAATTTGACTTCAGAGCCATAGGTCTTTATAATGCAGAAAATACAGCTAATATAAGCAAGATAAATATACGTACTCTAAAAAGGTACTTTGTTCTTAACTCCAGATCTATGTTTTCATTGCATCTTTAATGAAAGATAATGAAAGATTACACTACATGAAAGATTTGAAGAACACCTTAACTATTGAACATACTTATTGGCAATGAAAAAAACGTTGTTGTTGTTGTTGTTACACAGAGCTAGGAGAAAACTACATAATTTTTCCCCTTGAAAGGCAGTTATAAACTTCTTATTTAAACACAAATTTTCCTTTCACTCCCAAGCACAACACAATATATTACTATTCAATAGCTATACTACCTATAACAAACATAAAACAGAGCAGCATAAAGTTAGATATGAAAAAATACTTTTCATTTTCAACACACATCACACACAATTATCAAGAAATAAATAGGTCACATACAGAGATTTATTTAAAATGTGGGATATTCCCAAGACCTTGTTCCTTCTACCCACCAAATCCCTCCTCTGCTCCCCAGAACACCTTCGCAAGGGTGGCTGGTATTTCAGTAACAAGTTTAAACAGGTGTTGCTCAAGTCATGCCAGAGTGTTTACCAGAAGATTTTGACCTACTTATCCTTCCTTTAGCAAGAGTTAGTTTAGGTTTCTTTCTGCTATTCTGGCGATGACTTTCATAAAATTTTGAGAGTTCATATTTGTCTTTTAAAGTTGAAACTGGCCAATAAATTTAGAAGTCAAAAGGACAAGCTAGAAAGTCATAGTGCAGGCACATAAGCCTCTTTTCTTAAAGATTGTTATACAGTCTTTAAGCAGTGCTTTCTAATCCATACATTCAAGCTCCTATGCTGTTAATTCAAGAACAAAAGCAAACATTTACAATTTATAAATTCTGGTTTTATTTAAGTCTTTTTCACTGGTAAACACAGTAGTAAGAGAACAAGCTAGGGTCTGATTTCAAGAGTAATTTATTCATGATGTGACTAAGTTTAGTTGTACCAGTTGTACCCGTTGTACCAGTATTTATCCAGGATTCAATGAAAATGTAACTGAAAATGAGATTTCATCTACTTTATGTTTTAACCACTATTACTGTGAAAGAGAGAAGTTATTATAAAGCATAATCATTACAAAAATAGTTTGCACAATTCATACTGAGAACGGACAACATGGTTTAGCTTTGGGTTGAACAAAAGGTTCAGCACACACAGTTGGATACTTGAGACAGGAGTCTACAATCTTCATTGGTTGATTTTGTCACTTTCAAGAACAATAATACCACACAGATTAAACCTAAATGAAATACATACTTTTTTTCATTAATATTGTTGCTCTCTTTTTTCTTTTTCTTTTTCTTTTTCTTTTTCTTTTTCTTTTTCTTTTTCTTTTTCTTTTTCTTTTTCTTTTTCTTTTTCTTTTTCTTTTTCTTTTTTCTTTTTCTTTTTTCTTTTTCTTTTTCTTTTTTTCTTTTTCTTTTTTTTCTTTTTCTTTTTTTTTTGTTTTTTTTCTTTTTCTTTTTCAAGACTTCCTTGTCTCTTATGCTGGCTTCTACTTTAGAGTAAATTGGCCCCGCCTATTTGCACTGTATATTAGTAGTTACAATGGCTTGTAACAGAGAGCTTCAAACGTTTGTTCCTAGGGTGATGGAACAGGTGAGCCCTGTGTACTAACCACCACCATGCTGTCACACTTATGGGGATGTTTAAGGATCTTTTTTGTATATGGACTTTGAAACTTACAACAATCCTTTCAGTTCATTTAAAGTGACATAAACACTCATACAACAGTTCAAAGCAATTATGAGTACTCAATGTGACTGAAGATGAAAAGCCTTAAACTTACCGGATCTTTTAGTTTTTGATATGAGTGGTAGATATTAATCAAAACCCTCAATTGAAACATCATTGAAGTAACTGAAGGGGAAATGGCTCAGAAACTTAACTCTGTTACAGATCAATATTTTTGACAGGCTATATATGTCTTTAGAGGGTCAAAACAAAAGTCTGGATCTAAATCTAAATGCCTGTTATCTTGTATTGAAATATTTGTTTGTTGGGATTTCAAATTCAAACCCATAAATTATATATCAGGCAGTTTAAAAACTCAAATTTTAATAATTTGGTTTTGTTTTATTTTTAGACAGCAAACTTCCTGTCTTATATTTTTTCTTTTTTTCCCCATGACATAAACACATGAAACAAACACAGAGATTAAATAAAGAAAAAAGGCTATTTTAACACTTATGGATTATACTGCTATTTATGTAGGTTTTTTTTAGTTCCTTTATAAAGAACTGGTAAATAATTCCCTTTGTATCGGATAATGTGTCTATATAATAATATTAAAAAAAATCTTACAGAAGTTACTCAAGTTGCTTAGTATCTGTGTATATAAAGCAGTATTTATTGTACTTTTATTTATTTTTAAGAACCTCAGCTAATAATAAATAAAATTAGGTAAGCATAATAATAATAATAATAATAATAATAATAATAATAATAATAATAATAATAATAATAATATATCACAAAGACTATACCTTCAGAGATTTTATCAAAGGTTCACATAAAACTTAACATTAGATCCATTTTTAGAAATATGTTTAAAAGTACAATACTCCATTGATTTTTAAGTCAGTGCAGTTCTCTTGCAGGACCAGCCTTTGTGCAGTCCCTTTGCTGTCCCCCATTATTGCTTAATTAGCAAACTGGATTCACTTTCTTCTTACACACTTAGGTCTTTCCATGCACTAATAATTTGAAATATGTATACTATAGTCTCTGTTTATGAAGTCAAGACCTACCGAACAATATATAAATATTTCTTTTCATTTCTTCTAATTAGTTTGCATAACTGATTCTTACTATATAAGTATTTCATTGACATAATCCTTCCATTGACAGAGTATGCAAAACACAATGTACGTTATTTCTGCTATAGAGCATAATGTTTTACACTAAAAAAAATTGTAAAATATATACTATTTTGTGGATTCTTTAAGTGTCCTTAAAAACTGATATGTGGATAAATATTGTTTCTGATATTGTTGTGTCAAAGTAATAATAAAAAGCAGAACAAACCATCCCATTCTGTCATTTATGTAAATATTCCCTACACTGAGGATGATGGGTTGTCTTGCTTAATGCTCATGATGATGCTATTCTGGAGGAAAATGGTGAGGATCTAGATATGGGTGTTGGGGGCTAAAAAAGCACAGAAACAATGGATTATAATAAACGTAGCTTATATGAGCCTCCAGAATATCTGCAGAAGTGAATTAGTACTTTACAGGGATTTGGTTTAGACTTTTATGTTTTTTAGAATGGGGGGACCTCTGGAGCGCAGCAGGGACCTCCAACGGGCCCCAGCAAAGCCCGGATAAGGATCCGGGGCACTCCGGAGGGTAATTAGGGACCTGCCATGGCCCCACCAAAGCCCGTATACGGCCCCAGGGCACTCTGGAAGGTAATTCGGGCTCCACATGGGCCCCTGCACAGCCCAGCAAAGGCCCTTATCACTTTCTGGAGGGAAACTCTGCCATGGCCGAGCACCACGGCTGTTGGCAGCGATGGGGACCCTCCTGTCCGGGCAGGTTGCTCTGCTTGTCCTCGCCACGGGGAGGGGAGAGCGGAGAGAAGTGAAACAGCGAGCGGCACTGCCCAGGGGACCGTCTGCACTCGCCTCGGTCACGCGCCAGGATCAGATGTTTGGGGGGCACCTTGAACCCCTGGCTGCCCCTGCAGTCACAGCCTGGAAATAAGCTTGTACTGGTTTTGGTTGGGATAGAGTTAATTTTTTTCATACTAGCTAGTATGGGGCTATGTTTTGGGTTTGTGCTGGAAAACCAACCCAACCAAAACGTACACAAAGCTGAATGAGTGGTCTGGGCTTGGCCAGGGCTTTCCGGCGTGTCCCTGCGTCCCCTCCCCAGCCCGAACCTGCCCTGTGGGTCTTTTGGCTCAGAGATGCTTCTGCGGGCTTCCTGCGAGCGCTGTCCGTCACAGCACTTCTGAGCGCGAAGCCTGTCGCTGCCCGCACGACTGCTAATGGAGCACACCTCATGAGGCACGGATGAACCGTTAACAGTTTTCATCCTTGCAGTAAAGTGAGGGGGAAGAGGTTAAGAAAGTCTATGCAGTGGTAGTAGCCCAGCTAAAAATTGCTAGTTGACTTTAGATATGTAGCAACTGAAGAGATTGGCCTGGATTCGTGTGACCAATGAGGTCACTGGTGTCTTATGCCGACCTACCCAGTTAGAAAGCAAGTATTAGTGAACACAATAGCCTTTTGGGGTGCACATGCTTATCCATGGGTTTCGTAAGGGACTCTGAGCTCGTGGTGAAACTGTGACATTTAGATGCTGCGCTGTCAGCCCAGATCAACACATGCCAAAGTGTTGAAGTCAGTGTCCTTTGCCCTGGCTCACACCGGGACTGTGGGGGCCTGTTTGGGTTCTGCACACCGTGTGAGAGCGTCATAGAATAGAAACCTTGTAATAGAAACTGCAGCCTCCCTGCTGTGTATACCTTGCTTAATCCTTTTGAAACTTTATGTCACTGAGTGGTGTAGTTCTGTTCTTGAGACTCTCCACCTCTGAATTCCCCTGTGACAGCTATAAACTCCAGATACGGTAACGTTTTTCCAGTACTTTGCTGGTAATGATATTTTGCCAATCCTTTTTTTCTAAAAATGGCTAGCATTTCATATAATCCTCTGCAGCCTTCAATAATCTTAGTGGCATATTGTAGCACCCCAGCATGATGTTTTTTACAAGTATTCTCAGAAGCCATGTATTTGCTTACACAGCCCATCTGCTCTATATGCATTTTCTATGATGCCTCTTTACACTTCAGCTGATTTCATTAGTATTCTCTGCTATAATAGTAATTTTTGGCATTTATGCCAAAGTGTTTTAATTCTTTCATTGGATTTACTCATCTTCTGTTTTTTCCTAGTTGCTCATTGGCATCGATCCTTTTGATTCTTAGCTTCACACTTTAATTCCTGGAGTACATTATGACTTCTGGTGTAGGGGCAAAGAAGAGGTTTGGTTTTGTCTGGGTTTTGTTTGTTTGTTTGCTTGTTTGTTCACTTTAATAAGGATATATCCATACTATTTTATAGGAAGTTGAAGAGTAGTTGAGAACTCCTCTCTAATTTGGAAGTTAAATAGGTTTATATACATGCAGGCAAATATACAGTTTTATGGCATACTAATTTCTGGTACATACTCTTGCTATAGACATTATAGTTCAACATCACTGAGAATTTTATACTATAACTTTTTTTTTTTAAAAAACCCTTTACATCAGTTCATACAGTTTCACATTCAATCCATATTAGAACTTTGATAAAAATGAGACTTTTTACATGATATAGCTGACAGCAGACTGTTTATTAGGAGTGAAAATTCACTTTTTAATGATATATAAAGCTAAGGTCAATTTCACACTTAGTTTGTGAATAAACTTTAAATTGATACATGGGTCACCCCAGTTGCTTGTATGTGGACCCATAAAGATCATTCCACATTGCCTGCTTAAGCTGAAACCCATGTGGATACCTTTAATATATTAGCTCAACCTTTAATCATAGCATTTCCCAAACATTTTTGCATAATTTTCCCATCTGGGTTTATAAATTGGATGACTGGTGTTTTGCATTGTTACCAACCTTCAAATAAGTAACTGACCAATTCACGTCTGAATATGTAATAGTGCAGCCTTTCAAGCTAAGAGGTCACAATTTCTTGGTGTTTTTTTTTTTTTTCTTTTTTTTTGGTTTTGTTTTTGGTGTTTTATGAACATTGGTGATGCTTTGCTTTTTAAATATGAGACAGATTAAAATGTGAAAGTGGATGAAACTGTGATCTGCACCATGTGTTTACCCCCATTTCTTTCAGCATTGATGTTTTTGTAGATAATGACCTCTTTATTTTCTGGATGTTCAGTGATTTACTTTTCTCTTTTTATTATTTTTGTGACTGAGAAGTGTGCGCATTTGTGCACACTTCTTAAAAAGTCATAGATCTATGTATTTCAGGTTAAGCTGTGACAAGACTCCAAGTTGACTCTGCCTGCCAAATGTGGATCAATCAGAATTTTTTCCTTAAAGACTATTCCCCAAACCATTTTGCATCTAGAAATCTATCTTCATATGAGCAGAAACTAAAGGAATGGACTTATTAAAAAAATTAAAATGATTAATTAATATGACTAGAAATAGAAGAGAGTATAAACAAATCTTCAGTACACACTGTTTCTTCCCCCCCGCACCCCCCCAGCCTTCCACTGTTAGCAACACAATGATTTTCTTGGTTGAAGAAAATTTCAAAGATAGTGAAAATTTTTCTTTTTTTCTGCCTAAAGCCTAGTTGTGTGTCTGCTCTCTGCTACTCTCCAAGTTTCATCTATTTGAAGACGTCTGACTTGCAGGGGAGATGTCAGAAGAGCTCTCAAGCAAGCGCAATTGCATCTAGGGAATCAATTCTCCAGCGTCTGAAGGTTGCAGGTTACCCAAAGGGCATCAGCTAGAACAAGGAAAACAAGTAGCACTTTTACCCAAGCTGTGTATCTTCTTAGAAAATTGCTAAGTTTGTTACCAAAAATTAAAACTCAAAGACTTTGGCAAGCCTTTTTTTTTAAAGAGCAAATGGCTACTTTGGGGTGCTGCAGGAATGTCTACCAGACTGGGCTGTTCAGGGATGCTGGATGTCGTAGCACCACATTTCTCAACAGAGGTACACACTGGCTCAGACCCGATCAATTTGAGGTACTCTAAGGTGCTGAACAATAGTCATTTTAGGAACTTTCCAGCTCAACATGAAAACTTCAGGCAAAGGTCAGGATGTATCTTCATATAACACAAACTATCCTGTTTCCAAAATTTAAAACTGAATGAAAAGCCAATGTCAGGAAACCCTTGAATTTGGATAATTTGTGCACTCAAAAGGATATAACTGAGAACAAAAATGTAATTTCAATTTCAAATTTTATTTATATCTGAACTTTGGGTGTCTGCTTCTATAAGTACTTTTAGAATAACTGGTGATATTTTTAATACTCTATATCTTAGTAGATTAAGAGAATGTGCATGTATAGATTTGTGCTAAAATACTTTAAGTCCTTTTGGTGACTGTGCAAATTTCCATGGAACCCTCAGATTTTAGGAAGGATGCTTAGTTGTTGATTTTGTTAAAATATTATAGATTACATTTAGCCCTATTTAACACAATTTGAGTATATAATCAGTCAGGGTCAGGTTTATTATGCTGTTTTGTTCAAATCATATGATGCACTAATGATTGCTTTACAGGATTGTATTTCCTTTTAGTTTATTGAAATGTGATTATTTGAAATAAAATATTTGTAAAGAAAAAGTCCACTTTTTGAGCAAATATGTTAACTATGTCAGAGGAGCAGGTGATCATGGTTGTAATAGCAACACTCTAAACTGAAAGGATAGGATGCATAGATTTCAAAAATTCATCAGAGCATATTTAATATGCATGTTGATTAATTTTTTGTAAGAAAATGTGTTGTCATTTTTCAAAAAAACTAAATATGATTATTAGAGATACTCAAATGTTCTTTATCACAGGCTACCTACAGTGATTAACTGTCAGGCTGAGTCAGCAGCTCTGGGAATGTGGTAGCATTATGCTGAGTAGGAAGGGAGTCTCTAAATTAATAATTTTAAAATCACATATCCTAGGATTGACAGAGCGTACTGTGCTTGCTTTCCCCCTCTCTGTGTGCTACTATATACAGATACTTTGAAATTGGAAAGTATAAGGCTATAGACCTGTAAGGATTGTAGAGTATACATAATTAGCTCATCCTTCCACACAAATACCAAAGACAGATTTTGAGACTTTAACAGTAAATGACTCAAGGGATAGTGGTAGGCAGACCAAAAAGAGAAACTGCTTTTGCCAATAATGTCCCTCAGCAGGGTTATTTTAACTTGAGCTGCCATAGGAAGACACTTAAAGATATTAAGAGCAATCAGATATTGCCCTCAAACAGCTTACACGTATATGGGAAAAACCTTTGGACAGATATTGGAGAAAGAGATATTTGTGGGAAGCAAAGAAGATTGGATCAGAGTGAGATTTGCAAAAGAAATGGAATAAATATTAGCTCTTTTTCCTAGTGAGTGGATATATTCATGAGTACAGCTTAGGACTATGCCATGAGAACGCCAGTCACATTCTTGAAAATTTTTTTCATTCAAATAAGTTAGCAATTACCTGGCATATAAGATTTTCGCAATAGTGAATGGGCTTTGATATGACCACTTGCTTGCATTTTGTAGTTACAGACTGTGCAGACTGAGACAATGTAGTGACATACTGTCAGACTCTGGGGTCACTTCATAAAGGTTGATCTGACTATATTTTCATGGGCTTTTTCATCATAGCCTTAGCTTAATCAGAAGTTTGCAAATTCAGGGGAAATGCCAGCATGATGATATAGTGAAAAAACCCTTCATTATTGTGAATAATTTTGAACATAGGTTTGATTTTAGAAAACATAGTACCTAAGCTAATAGATGTTCTCTTATAAATTGAAAATCTCACTATTTAGATGAAAGTCCTGTCAATAGAAAAGCTACCACAGTGTTGAGAAGAAAAGATGATGATACAGTAACTTTTTTGGTCAAAGGAAAAAATGTTTCTCATACTTCCCACCATGACTACTATGTATTTTGATCACAGACTAGCTCTGAACTAAAAATGCGACCTCTGCTTTGTTATTTAAAGAAATAAAAGATCCTATACAGAGGACATTTCTCTACAGCTATGTATTCAGTTTATGGTTAATTTGGGATCAATCTAGCTTTTCCTGAATGCTACAAATGAAATCTAGCCTTCTAGTATAAGCTGCCATTTTCCATTTCAGGAAGCAGAAGCATAACAGTTTTCTGTCAACACCATTTTGTTCAGGTTTCTTTTTGGATTTGGAGTGAGCTGTCTTGTGAAAGTGTAGTAAATTGGACCCCCTTCAGCCATTAGATTGTCTCTGCTTTGCACCTTTTTCTTAAAGAATAGAATAGACATTACGCAAGTTTTTAGAGAATTGGTAAGAGTAGGCTCTGAGTTACCTGACCCAAAACAGTCTCTCACAGAAGTCAATCTTTTTTGAAGGATACACTGAAGTGTCAACACTGGAGGATTTTTTTTTTCTTTTTATGGCTGTTTTGGAATTAGACTGAAAGTCTTTCTTTACCTTTTTATCTCCTCAAAAGGTATATTAAAAAAAAATGCTCTAGGTTTTGGTGCATTGGAGTTTTTTTGTTGATGTTTATTTTTTTTGTTTGCTTGTTTTGTTAGGGTTTTTTGGTGTTTGTTTTCTTTTTAATTAAGATCAATGTTTAATAGTGCACGCACTCTGAAAAAAATAGATGCATTTCCCATAACTAGCTCCATGACCAGAAAAAAATAATCCCATGATTTGGAATAATTCCAGATTTATGGTAAAGAAAAAAATCAATTATCTAAGGAGATTTTTGGGGGGTGGGGGGTGGGGGGTGGTGTATTTGTTTATTTGGGATTTTTTTTATGTGCAGCGATTTTATTTATCCCCATGCTGTGCTTTGAGCATATTTCTGTTTTAGGAATGCTTACCATAGAGTACATGAAGGTAATGCATGTGTTTCTACCATCTCTTTTAATTGGGCAATAGTTTGGTTGTACTGTATGTATTTATGCATTCCCCACCTTTCTTTCAAGTCAAGGCACCAGAACACTGGGCTGTATGCATCTCTCACTTGCCAGAACACCACCTTTTCTGAACTGTAGTCGGTTGTGTCATATTAGCAACAGATTTAGATTAGTATGCTTTCCATCTAGTCATGCAATGTGAACCTTTTTTGCTGAATATGCACAAAGTGATATACCATGCAGCTCACAAATTACAGTGCCACAATTGAAATAATATAATTTATTAACTGGCTTGTTATCTAGTTTAACACATTTAAGAAAGGAAATAAATAGAAATATTGGATCTTGTAACACATTAAAGTCCTTTACTTAAATACTTTTACTGCACAAGATAGCTGTGTCACAATTCTGAACAGATCCCATTTAATACCAACATTATAATGATGCTCATAGTGTGGATAACTGTACCAGGGCCCTGAGCACATCCCACCTCCTGGAGGTTTGGCTGCCTGTGATCAGGTCAGCTTAGGGATAGCACAACTGGTGGCTTAGAGATACCACGACTGGTGGCCTTGAAAGAAAGAGCTACAAAAAAGACTGAACAAAGGAAGCCCTTCCTTCCCGTTAGATTCTGTTAGACTGATGCTCTTGCTCTCAGTCCATATCACTCCCCTTTCCTTGCGGAGGACCCTGCTCTTGCTGCTTCCTAGCAAACTGTGGGATTTATCTAAATAGCAGTAGCATGTTAGAGGCAAATGCTACCTTGGACAGAAGACAGCAAACCAAGAAGGTGGTTGTTGCTCCTGCATGTCAGGAAAAGTGACTGAAACTTAACAGAAGAGTATCTCAGCATCTTCTACCATGCAGCTGTGGCCCAAGCTGACCTGACAGATTTTGGTGTGGTGCAGCTGTGGATTATATAATGCAAAATTTATCTTCATTATTTAGATGTAGGTGATGTGTGGAAATTATGTCACTGAATAAAAGTCATGATTTGCCATTGAAATATGGTCACATGGGTGTCATCCTCCAATGTGCTGTCAGATTCAACATGGCCTAAGTACATTGGCACAAATGTTAGGTTACCTCTTTCTCAAATTCTTTATCAAGTAGCACTGGATGGACTGTAAAGACACTTTTGATTATTTAAAACTGGCAGTGGCCTTTATTCTAACCATCTTATTGTCACTTCTCCAAGCCTACTGCTTCACTCCTACCTCCTCTTGAGAGATGTTGCTGTCGCTGCCATACATCTTAGATATGAAAACATGAGACAGAACATTTCCAATCTATCTAAAGAGACTGTAGTCTGTGTGAAATATAATAGATTTCTCTATTGTTTTAAAAGAAATTCTATTTTCATAGATATATAGTTAATATTTACTTGTGGTTGTCTGTTCAATATGCTTTAAAAAGTCATTTCAATCAGTACTGGCAAATATTCTGTGACTAAGAGAGTCATCTTAATAAAATTACTGGATTAGAGGCTGTTGTTTTAAGAACAACATTATCATTAATAATCTCCTGTATGCTAAAAAAAAAAAAAAAAAAAAAAAAGGCATACAGCTAACAGGTTAGTGAAGGATAAAATTATTCCTAAAAAATCAGAGTGCTTTATGAACACTTCCCTGGAATGTACTGAAACCTTAAAAAAGATATGTTGTTTATTGGAAGTTCAGGATTACTAAGTCTTCAAGACAGGTGAGTAATTACAGAAAATTTATAACAGACAACATATTGCTTTGGAGACATTTGCATTACTTTTCCGATAAAATTAACAACTCACGTACAGTAACTTCGATTGCTCTGTTAGTAAGACATCAGTTTCAAAATACAAACGTGTTTTCAGTCATTCAATCATTTTTACGGGTGGGCTTTAACGCCTGGTGCTTTAAAACCACGGGGTGGCACTGTTGATTAAATTTGGATTCTGACAACGTTGTCGTGTCAGAGCTCCGTATTAAAGCTGCTGCACTCCTGTTATCTCTGTGTGCGAATCTGCCTGCTACCACTTATTTGGGGATAATGAGGCGGCCTGAGTGCAGAGGCAGATGTTGACAGTTACTTCAGAAACAGGTTCAGAGACAAACTCATGATAAAATAAATGTAGCCCAGACGGATTTAGCAGTCCAGAACACAGCTCTCTATGAAGTGTACACAGTATGATGTTCTCATTCATGATTTTAATTGTCTTTTTTTTTTTCCCTTAGTAGTTGTTCTAATAGCAACTAATATTGCATATGTCTTCAAAATACATTAATGTAGTTTTGAATAGAGATCAACAAAATAACACCTTTGTCAGAGAAGTACATTCATTGTCTAACGTGACAAGAATATTATGTAGCTCAGCAGAAGAAATACTTCTGGTACTCTTCCCATTTAGGATTGCTCAGATAGTTTTCCTATTACTATTTCACCATTTAAATCACTACTTAGATTTGCTATGTGCCTGGTTTATCTTTAAAGCTAGCTATTTCGGGGAGACTACAAAGAAACTTGAAGCACCCACAAGACAATCACAAGTTGCCGAACAGCGATTGAATCTTTGAGCCTCTGAGATCACACGTGCTTTAGGAGAGATGAGTGAGTAATAGCAATGCAGCCATCTGGCTGATGGCGGAAGCTTCAAGAGTCTCTGTGGGTTTGCACGACTTGTGTCTATTCTTCATAGTAATAAAAGGTAATATCAGGATCAGTTTGCATAGTCTGTCTCTTTTCAGTGTATTGGTTTGATGTATATTTGCAAGATAGAACATGGAAGAATTCTCATAAAACAGTCAAAGGAGGCAAAACTAGAAATTTATGTGTAAACACAGCATGGTGTGAAATTACCAATGGACTGCTATGCCTGCAGTCAGAAATCTTTGTCTTGGATCAGTAAAAACTAAAATCCTCATGTCCATTTGTCTTCTGCCAGATCAAATGCCTCTGTATGAGACATTTGGTGTATTGCTGCAGACAAAGATTTCTCTTTTTTTTTTTTTCTCCCCTTACTTTTAAAATCATGGTAACATATTTTCAGTGTAATTATATTAAACCAATAATATTTATATCAATTTTACTTGCTGTGTTATTGTTTTCTGTATTTATATTTACATACATCAGACTTTAGTTTTTCCATAAAATTGCAAATTCAAAGCATTAGCTATACCTATGTTAGAGAGTTCTGACAGTAGAATTAATAACAGATGAAGTTACAACTTGGCATGGTATGTTTATATCAGATACTGTGCACATACAAAATCACAATTACTGACCCTTTAAATTTTATATTCATTGTTAGCAGCAGAGCTAAACTCTTGTAATTGATCTTGTCTGTATACTTTGGCCCTCATCCTGATACCAAATCAGTGTGACTCCATTTGTCTCTCTGGTATTGTTTCGGGTTTATGTTAACATAACGTGAGCTGACTTACCCTATTCATCATTGTAGAACAATGGGCAGCTAATTTATTAACATTTCAAGACACAATACCCAAAAAAACCTCCCTAATTTCTAGGAACTGGAAAAACCTTGCATTCTTTTACATGTAATTTTATCCCCCTAAAGTAGGCTAACTTATTTTCCTATTAATAGGTTTACTACTGTGAGAAGATTTAAAATCTCTTAAGGGAATAAAGACACATACAGGTAAACAATGCAAATACATACCGCTTGAAGAATGAACTTTGATATATGCTAGTTGAAAGGTGGTATATGAACCAAATTATACCTCAGATTACAGCCTAAACCAGTTTACAGCCTAAACCCAATGCAGTTCATAGCCCAGTAAATATGGTGTTGCCACTGCTGGGGCAGGCATCGGGCTGTGTCAGGTCCCAGGGGGTGTCCGGGCTGCCCGTGCCCTGATCGGGGCTGAGCTGGGTTGACCAGGCGCCCCGTGGCCAAGTGCCCATTGCCCAGCCTGTCTGAGCTCCAGCTCTGCCAGTGCCGCCGGGGAGGGGGCTGACAGCCCCGGCCAGTCCCTGACGGACAAACGGCCCCTGGGCGCTACTGGGGGGCTGCGGGGCCGCTTGCACCCCTTCCCTGGGAGCAGGGGGAAGGGAGCAGGTGGGGATTGGAAAATGTGTAGAATGAAAACCAAGGGGATGCCCAGGACTGAGGAGGAAAAGAGCCCACCACCACCATCAGCTCCTTCTGGTGAAGAACTCAGGGTGCTGGTGACGTCTATTCTCTGCCCTCTCCTACTCCCAGTCTTCTTGAGGAGGATTTCAGAGTTGATCCAGAGGGACACTGAAACAGTGACCCTAACATTAGGGGTGGGTACAAGTACAGGGAGTGTTTTTTTGTATAACAGTTTAATCTGTATTAACTAGGCTTTTCTATATTCAGATAATTTGGATTATTAAAGTGGTGTGTTAGCAATATATACTTGGTTCTATATACATGGTCTGTTACCTTTTTGGATGTTACAGAACTTTGGTATAACAAGTTAAACCAATAGAAATTTACTTCAATTATAAAGATTCAGTAATTTTTCCTCTCATGACAGAGTGCTGCAAATGTTTGATGTACAATCATCTCCCTGTGACTATGGTACCTCTCTGGTGAAGTTTCAAGATCAGCTATTTTCACAGGTGAAACTGAAGAACTTCCCATACAGTTATATTCCAAACAGGTCCTTAAAGTAACACTACAAATTTGCATATATTTTTTTTTCCAACAATTTTTCATTCAATTTGGATTTCAGTAGAAGTGTACAGCTGCTACCTAATGACCAGTTCCTGTAAAACACATAACATGGTAATGAGAGTCAAAATACAGGTCTCTCACATGAGTGTTTAACAAGTAGGCTACATATCTGTGTACCCACTTGTGATGTCTTTCAGAACTCACACAAAAAAATGTTTTCCGTTATGGTGGCATATCTGCAACAGGAAGGAACTTGAATAAGTCTCCTTCTTAGCCTTCTAGACTGTTGAGCAACATATCTTCACTGGTGATATTTGAATATGGATTGTTTGGGAGGAGGCAATTTCAGATAGTTTCTCATTGGTGCACACATAAAGCACACATCTACACATGGCTGCCACACAGATCACCACAGACAGAAGACACAGCACTCAGCACCAGCAAAAACTGCACCAATGGCCTCATCCTGTTCCTCTGTCTGTCTGATCAGGATGAAGTTCTATTAATGGGAAATATATATGTATGTACAACATGGATCCCTCCTGTAGATGGACTTAGACATGTGGTCCATCCAGTAGCGGACCCCTGGATCCTTGCTCACCCCAGTAGGTGCCACCAGAACATACAAGTTCCCAGGGTCTGCAGCTCTACTGCAGCTGCTAATGCAGACACCGTTTACACACCAGCACACAGAGACACAGACACTGTGGATTCATCTAGTAACTCATCTTAGACACTCAGTCTACCTCGTGATAGGCCCTTGAATCCTCTTGTCCCCAGCCGCGTCCTGCACAGAGAGGCATGTGCATAGAATGGGCCTCCTTGTCAACCTCCAGACTCCATAGTCTCTTTGGCAGATAGCCTGGATCTTCTGATCCCTCTAGTAGTTCATTCCTTCAGCCGTCTCACTCCTGGAGACACACACATAGCTGACTCCCAAGGCACTTCACTTTTGCCCCAGCTAGCTTGGCTTGGTACAGTCTGGTAAGCACACAGACATGAATACCTTCACTCATACCAGTTGCTGGCACACACATATGGGAGCCTGTGACACACAGTCCAACTCCAGTTACTGGCTCGCAGGCTGCCCTGCACACATGCACACACAGAACAGAAAGCCAGGGAGATAATTAGCAAGGGAGGTTAATGCCAGGATAGGACAGGCTGCACTGATCAGGCACAGGGCATAGCCAGAAGAGTGAATTAACCAACAACCTGTTTACTCACATCCAGCTCCTTTTATCAACTAATCCTTCTATTTTCCTCCCTGAGTCATTTTGATCCCTCCTTTACCTTGCCTTCGGTTTCTCTCACTAAACACAGAATCATAGACTGGCTTGGGCTGGAAGGGACCTTTAAATGTCATCTATTCCCACCACTCTGCTGGGGGGTTTTTCAGCACAACTGAAACAAAATGGCTTATTCTAAGTGACCATTGTTATCCAATCTTATTCAGAATGGGATTGTTTTCTGCAGGGTAAGGTAAGGCTGATTCCCTAGAATATTCCCAAGCAAAACAAAATAAGGAAGCAAAGAACCTACTTCAAGTATTGATGAGACTGTTAGGATTTTCTGTCTCCAGGTATGAATTTCTGTTTCCAAATATGTACTCCTCCTTGCACTTTGTGTAAACCAGGAAAACCAAAAGAATGTTTCAGGCTTGGAGAGCTTTGTTATTTTCTTTGGGGATTTTTTTTGGAGGGGGTTGTTGGGTTTTTTTAAGGCTTGTGAAGTAAATTTCAAAACTGCAAATTAATTTCTTATTTAATTAGATATGTAATTAAAGAACAGTATTATTACTTTGATTTGTTCATTTTTGAATTGTCTTGCCAGTATTCCATGAAAACTCAACCCTTAAAGGAGCAACAAAGACTTGTAGTTAACAACATGTAGCATCTGCAAAGCAATATAGCAAAGAGGAGTAAAAGAGAGAAGCTGGAGGTGAGACCAGCTGTTCTGTGATTTGCATTTTTAGATAAACTGTACATTAAAATGGGACAGTGGTCTTTATAAATGACCATGATAAAACTCAGCACCCATGTGTCTATGATCATTGCTGAGAAGTGAAAGCTGAACAAACTAAATGAAGTTCTGGGAGGAGCAACAGAAGGCTGGAAAGGCATGGTTTATGAAGAAAAAATAAAAAATAAAAAATGTGACTGTTTAACTTGGAATGAGGTGGCAAGAAATTGTTAAATTCTGTCAGCTAGCCATTTAGTTGTGAACTTAATGGAGAATCTCAGTATTTGATTAGTAAGAAGATTTGAAGACAATAATAGAGGTAGGAAAATAAAATCACTCATGACAGACCACAGCCCTTTAAAATTATGATCATAATTCCTGACATCCTGACTGATCTATCAGTATTGCAGGAAATATGCTTCTTGATAACCACCATACAGTTTGGGAAAGAGCAAAGGTTTGTTCTTTAATTTCTGTTCACAGGTTAGCATTTGGCAAGAAACAAATTGATGACAGAAACCGACTGAGCCTTTTCAGCCTACTATCAATAAATTCCCAAAAGTTATTGTCTCTGTCAAGGTTTACAGATACTTTCCTTTTCTCACCAATATAGTCCTCAAATATCTTCCTCCTGGGCATGTCTTTCTAGGTGCTGTCACTGCTATAGTTCTTCCTCTTATCCAAGTATTCATGGTCCTTCTCTCAACTCATGACTGCAGCCATTTATGAGTCTACGTTTGGTTCAGAGGAGTCATATGTTCTACCCAGGTGCATGTGTAGTTTCTGTTGCCTACTGTCTATACTGAACAGTGTGTACTTGTGTTAAAATAATGTACAGTCACAACAAATAGATGAATAGATGAAGTAAGTTTCTTCACAGAAAGGGTTGTCAGGCTCTGGAATGGGCTGCCCAGGGAGGTGGTTGAGTCCCCGTCCCTGGAGGTATTTAAAAGAAGGATAGATGAGGTGCTTAAGGACATGGTTTAGTGGTGGGATGGCAAGGTTAGGTTAGCGGTTGGACTTGATGATCTTAAAGGTCCTTTCCAACCTAGATGATTCTATGATTCTAAGTTTGATCCTGACCACATTATTTTCACCAAGTTTAGCATTTCTTATTTAGTCTGTCTTAGAAATGGTACTCTTTTTTTCCTATTTGATTTCCTTTTCTTTTGAATAAAATACATTTTCTTGTCTCAATAGGCATGCATCCAACAACATCCAGTCAAAACATCTATGGCAACACTGGTTTCTTCCCGTAGTTTAACTGCATTTTCATCAATTTTCATAACGTTATTTTTATGATACATTATTTTTTTGTTGTCTATGATTAACAAAAATATAACTATCTTTTGTTAGATTTCATATAACAGTTTAGTTCTTTTATGGATGCTTATTTTGAAGCTCTTTCCATGTTTTTTTCCATGTATGCTACTCTGGTTTACGTGGGTCTCACCTTTATTTTCTATTTTTTATTTAAATTCTGTCCTCAGTGGGAGTCTTTCCATTAGTTTCCATTAGTTTCAATTGGCTTTAAATTGAATAGTAATAGTAATGCTGACAAATATAGAAAGTTTTGGGAGGGTTTGGGTTGGATTTTGTTGTTGTTGTTGTTGTTAATAAAAACATAGGCACTTTTTCTATTTAATATTATCCATTTTTCACTGCAGGAACTATATAAGATCCTAAAAAGAAATTGAGGGTAAATGAAAAGTAAACATGGATGTGTTCACAACAGGAGCAGTCAGTTTACATGTGGTATATCTCTCTTGTCTTCTACAGTCAGACATCAAAACCAGTTCCAGTTCAACATTTCTACAGCATTTTTAAGTATCCTCTGAGGATATAGGCATCTTCTGCACTTCTGCTTTCATGACAGAGATCGATCAAGAACAACATAAGTTCTGGAGTAAAAGAGCTGAATTCATCAATGCCTCTTTCCTTCTCAGAAGAAATTGACCATGTCAGGTACATTCAGCTAAACATAACAGATTAATTTTCTGGTGTTATAGGAGAATGCAATATATTTTCTAGCAATATAAAAATAAATTTTGTATAGAATATATTTTTTCTAAATTTATTTTTTCCTGTCTTCATATGTCTGCAAGCTAATGTCCATGTTGTTGTTCTATATATCAGGGTACATGGCCAAGGGGTCTGCAACCATTGCATACTGGATAATGCCATTAATTTTCCTAAGGGACAAAGAAAATTGTAAATCAGAATTTATTTTTCTGTTGCTGTTGCTAAAAATTACAATTATTAATAAAACAACCTTTATGTCAGTCTTAACAAGAACCATCATATCTGATTTCCATTCCCGTTACAAATATGGTGCACAACACACATGGTCATTTGAATGAAGCCCAGACAAAGCATGCTTCTTGTTATAAAACAGAACAAAACAAAAATCCTCAGAGTAATGTAACAGTAATCTAAAAAATCAAGGATGAAAGAAAACTGGCAATTGATTAATTTGAGATGGTTATAATATATAATTAACCCCAAATTTATTATAGGACTTCTCCAGTGTTTGGAATCATCTTTCTGAGTTCGAGAGGACGAAATCTGTTTGACAGTGAATAACTTCTAAATGACAGTTTTGAAGGACAGTATAAACTAATTTATTGCTGTTAGTTTTGTACAGACTATGCTCATACACACATTATTTTGCAAAACACAGCAACACATTTATATCATTAGGGATTAACTGCTAAGACTGTATACTTTTTGCTCCCATAAAGTTGCAAGTCATAGAAAGTATTTGACATCAGTAAACGTGTCCTCAAAACATAAGTAGGCTACATATTGACACTTGCACTTCTATATAAGATTTCATTCAAAAAAATAGGTCATAGCGAGTATGAATAAGGTCAGCAGATCTAGTTCATATTATTCAACCCATTCCAACTGTAAATCCTTTTCCATGTAATGGTCTAAAAGTATGCAGAAAAAGAAATGAACAAAACTGACAGGGTGATGATGTTGAAATATACTCAACCAAGTAACTCATAATCAAATGCATGACAGTTTCTGTAAAATGGCATAGGGTGGAAATTAGCAATCAGAAACTGGAGATATTTTTACTACCCAAGACATGAAGCTTTACAGAAACCTAGGGGAAGCTGCTGAAAGGTTGTCTCACAAATCAGCAGTTTTATCTTTCCTAGACTTTGCTTATTGGATCAAGACAAGTTATTCTGTGGATGCAATCAATATTCATAAGATTATGTGAGTTTATTTCTACTCCAATAGTGAAGATACTCTTATTCTCTTACATACTTTAAATGAGAATTTCTGCATCTAAGCTGTAGTCTTTATTGATTATATATATACACATATACACACACATATATACACATACCTACTGGTTACCATTTTTCTCTTAGCTATGCAAGAAGCAATATTATAAGTATTTATAATACTTATAGCTCCTGGAAATATTATGGAAGGATAGAACAGCTGTAGAAAACACTGGTAAGTTTTTTCTAGCTAAATATTTCTGTGAGTGATTATTAGTAATTCAATGGATATTTACAGTACAGTATAGTTATCTTTCTCTACTTTTTCATTAGCTAACTTGCCAATGGACTTACTTCTGTTGTGTTTTCCACTGTAAATATGTCAGGACAGCTCATTTTCTTCTTCTTGACCATCTTTTTAAGTTTTATCATATCATTTGGTGATAGCAATTTGTATAATCTAAGACTCTCTTATTTATTTTCCCCTTTTGTATGTACATACAAGGGAAAGGAAATATTTTGTGTTAATATTCTAATACTACTGGATTTGCTGTAAGTTTTTAATACAGTGTTTATGTTCCTCATCAAA
Source organism: Aramus guarauna (assembly GCA_013400195.1). Classification (NCBI taxonomy): domain Eukaryota; kingdom Metazoa; phylum Chordata; class Aves; order Gruiformes; family Aramidae; genus Aramus; species Aramus guarauna. The sequence goes on from VXBL01000630.1 coordinate 94,356, forward strand.
ACTGAAGCTCTTGAATTTTCAGTGAAAGTAAAACTTTTATTTATTTTCAGCTTGTCCTCTTTTCTATCCTCTAGTTCCACTCTTTTTTTCTTTTTTTTTCTTTTTTTTTTCTTTTTTTTCCTTTTTTT